>SZWC01023648.1:12173-31687 GCA_023375785.1 Penium margaritaceum
ATATACATGTACATATACATATACATATACATATACATACACATATACATATACATATACATAAACATATACATATACATATACATATACATATACATATACATACACATATACATATACATATACACATACACATACACATACACATACACATACACATACACATACACATACACATACACATACATATACATATACACATACATGTACATATAAATATACATATGCATATACATACACCTATACCTACACATCAAACAAACGTGTACGTATACATATAAATGTACATATAAACATTTTTACTGATTGTTTATGTTGTATACACATACTATATTGGCATGGGTGCAACATTTGGTGACAATTCTGTGCTCTCGGCCCGACATGTTCAGTGATTATCGATGGAGATATTCATGTAACTTTACTTGTTTGTTGGTGTCAACCGATATAGTTCGCGCGAACCTGATGAGTACGTAGTTGGGGCGTGTTTTCGCGCGATACATCATTAATGTCCATTTCACATGAATATCTTCACGCATAACAACTCTCCCTCGCGTGGCAATACATAGTTTTTTTTAACCACATGTCGTTGTTGTCGCTCGGCGGCGGTTTACGTAGCCGTCCGACATGTCCTTTATTTTTTCAATCAGGATGGTGCAATATTACTTGGTTTGTATCCTTGACGATGTTTTATACGGACACGTCCCTAGTCAGCCTCGACCCTATGCCTTACGGGGTCCTATTTTAAGAGAATCCGCGAAACAACGCGATGGACTTCCGAGCATGGGCAGCTTTCGCTATACGTGCTCGTACCTCCATCGCGGTATCTCTGAAGTCATTGCCGGGAAAGGCATAGGAAACTCTATAATTTCATATGGTCGGCGTTTCCTCTGTTGTTAGAGACGCCCTATGAGCTAACAATATATAAACATATATGTGTGTATATATACAATGTCTAACCCGTCACATGTAAAAGTTGACAACAACAATGCGAGCAAGTCTGGACGTCGAACACGGCGGACCCGGTGTCCGGAATTGTGTACGGTATGCTTTTATTGAAACTGATTTTCACCAATGTGCGATACAAAACATAATCGTCATCTTGCCCCCACTTTTTAAAGTGGGGGAAAGACGTCGATTATATTTCATCCGTACTGGGTGTCCTAGCCATAACTCCCCGAAGCACCAAAAGTGGGGACGACCTGGCCATGACTTTCCCGAATGGGGACAACACAGCCATTTTTCTCATAATGGGGGCGTCTCAGACATGCCGGAGCGAGAATGGGGGCGACTTACAAAGTCGCCCAAATCGACCAGAGAATCCAATCTTCTGCAGTGTCCTAATGTGAGGTGATGGGCAGCTAGAAGCAGCTAATTCCCCGATCACCCCCATTTTTGGCCGACAATGTCTGAGACGCCCCCGTTCTCAGAAATATATCTACGTCTCCCCCATTCGAAAACCTTCTGCCTAGGCCGCCCCCATTTTTTATTAGTTTTCCAACTTGCCCCCATCCAAAGAATTATGACTACGTCACCCCCATTCTTGGGTGCGACGTAGCCGGGAGTGGGGGCAAGATGTGGATAACATTTTTTCCCTACAGGGCGTGCTAGCCATGATTCCCCAGAGCACCACAAGTGGGGGCGACCTGGCCGTGAGTTTCCAGAATGGGAGTGACCTAGCAATTCTTCTCAGAATGGGGGCGTCTCATAAATGGTCGAGCGAGAATGGGGGTGAATCACAAAGTCGACCCGCTAGAAGGTCGCAATTTTCAAGCCTATAGAATTTTGGACCCATCGAAAGCTCGAACATGGGTGTGGTTCCAAAATAGACTGACTTAGTTTACATTCCAAACTAGAAATTTCAGCTCTTAGACTAAATTGTCTATCGCGCACGTGAAATCGATAAACTAAATAGTCATACTATTCAGTCGTCCAGGTTTTCGCGCCTTTTGGTGGACTATAGACTAATTAGCGAAAGAAATTTGTCAAACCTTTTAGTCTGAGTTCATACTATGAGTTTGCGCTTATTGCGCGTGTCAGTTTGTCCCGTTGCGCGTATCCGGAGCGCAACGGTGACTTTGTCCTTTTCTCAAACATGTCTTGCAAGGCACATGGCAAGTTGTAGGCCGATGCGCAAATGGTCAACTAATTTGTCTTACTCTGAGCGCTTTGGTGCATTTAGTCGATTACTTTGGACTAATTGGTCAATTCTTCGACCCGCCCCTCAATAGACTAATTAGTGTACGTGGCAAAGGAGGGAGAAAACTTGCGACGTCGCAAACACGTCGTAGACCAGACGGTCATCTTTCGAGACTGACAGCCACGTTCGCAAATTCTCGTGACTTTAATTCCCGCGCAACCTCGATAGACTAAAAACTATTTAGTTGATTTCGGAACTCCACCGTGATTACGATGTTTGAAGTTGTAGGCCGACCTGAATGGTTGGACGCATTTTTATATGCCCAAGCAACTCTTGCCATCTACCTTTTCCTAATTTTGGTTCATTGGCGGAGCACGTACATGATTACACTACTTGTTAGGGTTCATCGGCGGAGCTTAAACTCAGACTTTGACGATGATGGTTCTGTTTAACTTTGCTTTTTAGATGGTCATCTGTCAGAGTTCATGCGCTTTGAAGATAATTCATGCTTTCATGTTGCAGAAAAACATCGCCCCTCAAAAGCTCGCCTTTAATTTGGTGAACGAGGTGACACTTTCATGTCGTCGGGCTTGGCGCTAACGCAATTTGCCGGTGGATCAATCATATGGTTATCGCTGCACATCACATTTTAGTAAGGCATCTTTTTAAAATAGGCGCTCGCCATGCCACAATGTCTTGATCGTCGCCATGTATGTTGGCGACTGATGAGGTCATCGCCACAAACAATTTTTCCCGTCACTTGTTCACTTTGGACGACGAAGACGAAGCCCTTCTCAACTCCAAGCAGGTAGTCAACATGTAGAAGGTGCACTCAAGGTCAAAGCTTCTTCTACATTGGATTAGTCTCAAGCAGACTGCCCCACACCACCACCAAAATTTCAAATTTATACTCCAAGCATACAAATGAAAATAACCACGCTAGCAAACTGTCACAGCGAACAAAACAAAGGTGGTGAACATGCTGAAGTAGAAGAGTATAAGACCTTTTGAAAAAATAGGACACGTGATCTATTTGTAAATGGAAGTCTAGTTTCATTTGAAGCGTCAGTACCATCAAGCGCAAACATGCAAGCCGAGCTACCAATATGTGAAAAGCATAACCATTAGCTCCCAAAACTCAGCTTGGCTATGGAAAATGTTTGAACCACACGGGTGCGCGGAGTAGTACTTCCGAAAAGTGACAACCAACTCTCGGAATAACTCAACATCTAATGAACACTCCTCAAACAATTATATCTTGAAAATAAAACATTACCGACCATGCGGATGTGGCTAACTAATTTGGAGGTGTAATTCACCACCACTAGGGTCAACAAAGACCAAAAGGGAGAACTCGCAATCTCGCTCCTAAAGCACACGAATTTCCCTTGGTAATCCAATCCAAAGGTAATTTGACACTTTTTGGACTTCCTTAGGATTGGATTACCAACCTGTATTTGATGGAGTGGAATACTGTAACGGGCTGAGTCTCCAGCTCCTGCTCTGAGGTCGTCGTCGGAGTTCGCCGAATGGCATTCTCAGTCCGCGTCAGGGGTTTACCCCCTTCGCAAGACTGAGGGGCAATCGTCATCAACGACCCAGAGCAGGGAGACTCGAATACTTCGAGTCTCCGGAGGCCCATCTCCATTTTTACCTAACCCCTGGTTTTGGGACCCAAACCGGGGGTTTTTTACCTCGAACTCGTGAGTTTGCACGAGTTTTCCAGTTTAGAAACTCGTAGTTTGTCCTAAACAAACTCGAGTTTCCGTTTTGACGCGTCGGCGCGAAATCGTCGCGTGCGAGGCACGATCGGCGATTTCACACCGATTCTTCTCATTCGCTACTCGCTCATCGCTCCTTGCTCTATCCCTCATATTTGCTTGTTCTCACAAGCGAGGAGGGCGAGCGAGGACGAGGGCACGAGGCCACAGGCCTCGGCCCTCGAGGCCTCACGGCCTCCTGGCCGCCGATCGAGCCACCAGCTCGATCGGCGGCCGATGGCTCGCCGGCGGGTGGCCGGCCGGTCACTTGACCGGCCGTCGACCAGCCAGCCGATCGGCCGCCGGCCGGCCGGTAGCCAGCGGGTGGCTGGCCACCGGCCAACCCTCGTGATAGCGAGGGGAAGCTTGCAGCCACCCCCTCGCTATCGCGAGGTGGGAGGGCCGAACTGGGCGAGCTGCAAGCTCGCTCCAGTACTCGTTGACCACCCTTGTGGGCAACCGAGATTCGGGCTCCCATGAATTATGTTCAGGTCCACAACCGGCCCAATGAACAAGGTATTCCCTGACAACGCGCGACCGAAGAGTACGCTCTTGGTGCTGGAGTAGGCGAAGGACCTCGTATTGGCCGTCGGCAGCCAGGACTGCTGGCGGTGGCTGAACGGTTCCTTCTGCCGTGTATGGAGCCAGCAAGCTCACATGAAACACGTCATGTATCTTCATACTCGGTGGGAGTAGCAATCGTATGCCACTGGCTCGATGCGTGCCACAATGGGAAACGGCCCAATCCACTTCGGTAGAAGTTTTCTTGCCCCTGGCGACTTCAACCGAAGGCTTTTAGTGCTAAGCAACACTTTGTCACCGATGTCAAACGACACCTCCCGGCGACCTTTGTCAGCATATGCCTTTTGTCGCTGCCGAGCTGCTTGAAGGTGTCCCTTCGTCTCATGTAACAAGGAGTCGATGCGCTCGGCAAAGGCTTGAGCGGAAGGAACCTGCCCTCCTGTACTCCTACTCTTCACTAATGAAGAGGGTACCACTGGATGCCGACCACTGTTCAACACAAACGTTGTGAACTCTGTGGACTCGTTCACCGAGTTGTTCACCGCAAACTCTTCCGGTGCTAGAATTCGTCCCAATCATGCATGGCAGGGTCCACGTACATGCGGAGCATCTGCTCCAGAGTGCGATTCATGTACTCTGTTTGTCCATCCGTTTGAGGGTGAAACGCTGTCGACATTTGCGACTCGCTGCCAAAGTACTCGTGCATCTTTTGCCAAAACTTACTAGCAAATTTTCGATCTCGATCGGAGATAATGCGCAATGGCAAGCCGTGGTAACTCACAACACCCTCAAAGAAGAGACAAGCGGTCTCCTCTACGTTCACGTCAGTGGTTGTAGGAATGAAGTGTGTCATCTTCGTCAGAAGATCCACAACCACTAGTATTGCATCGTGGTCACGGGCCGTGTCCGGAAGACCAGTAATGATGTCCATGGTGACGCACTCCCATGGAGTCCCAAGAATGGGAAGCTGTTGGAGGAGTCCCGCAGGCTTCTTGTTACTAGCCTTATTCCGAAGACATGGGTCGCATGTCATGCAATACTTACGGACATGGACACTCCATCCTCGCCACCAATAGTGGTCTGAGAGTGCCTGTCCGGTCTTTCGAGGTCCCACATGATCTACGACCGGCGGGTCGTGGAACTGGGAGATAACCTTTGCTTGAAGGTCTCCCGAGTTTGGCACAACAACTTGTTCTCCATGCCAGAAGATTTCTGCGGCCTCCACCAAGCCGCACTTGTCCAGATTTTGAGAGTCTTGGAACTAAGAATCCACACAGTATCCCATCCGGATCCTGTTTACAAAACCGTTGTAATGGATAATCTCTCGTGGTGGTTGCCACAGAGGTGCAGGGGGATCTTGTGGTTGTACGGTTGCTGTTGCAATGGCCATAAAACACCCACTGACCTCGGTGGTTGCTTTAATTTCCACAGGCTGTCGGCTTAGTGGATTGGCCACATTGATGCCTCCTGGCCGATATTCCCATGTGAACGAGAATCGACTCAGATTTTCGCTCCAACGCGCCTGTCGTCTTGACAGGTTCGGTTGTGTTTGGAAAAACACCAATGGATTATGGCCGGTCTCGACCGTCACACCCCATTTAGCACCCTTGAGGTAGCAACGCTACATCTTGAAGGCGTGTGCTACCGCAAGGAGCTCTTTATCCCCAGTTTTGTACCGCGTTTCTACGGGTATGAGCTTCCGGCTCTCATACGCAACTGGGTGACCGTTCTGCATGAGGACGGCTCCAAGTCCCACTACCGACGCATCACATCGAACCTCCCACGGTTGCGATGGATCCGGAAGAGCTAGGACGGGCGCCGTGGAGAGAAGCTCTTTGACTTTGAGAAAAGCGTTCTCGCAATCAGATGTCCATTCCCAACGCACGTCTTTTCGCGTGAGCCTGGTTAGCAGTGCTACCAAGGTCGAATACCCTTGCATAAACCGTCGAAAGTAGTTTGCAAGGCCGAGGAAAGACCCAATCTGCCCAACATTTTCGGGGCGTGGCCAGTCCACAACGGCTTGGACTTTTCGTGGGTCGACGCGGATGCCGTCCTTGCCAACGATGTGTTCAAGGTACTCGAGCTCATCTTGTGCAAACTTGCACTTGCTCACTTTCGCATAGAACTTCTGTTCCCGAAGGATTGCGAGAACTTCGCGTAGATATTCTATGTGCTCTTCCACTGATTTGGAGAAAACCAGGATGTCATCCAGGTAAACCAAGACAAACTGTCCGAGTTGCTTGGCGAACGTTCGGTTCATTTCTCCTTGGAAAGTTGCCGGGGCATTTGTAAGCCCAAAGCATAACACTCGGAACTGATAGTGTCCCATGTGCGTTTGAAACGCGGTTTTGGGCACATCATCTTCCGTGATGCGGATTTGGTGGTACCCTTGAGACAAATACAAGGACGAAAATACTTTTGCGCCTTGGAGTTGGTCAAAAAGGTCCTCAATCTGCGCTAAGGGGAATCGATTTTTCACCGTCAGATTGTTCAACGCCCGGTAATCCACGCACATACGTAAACCACCGTCCTTTTTGTTCACAAAATGGATGGGTGCACCGTACGGCAAGCTACTTGGCTCGATCCATCCTTCTGCAAGGTATTCTTTGATTTGGCGTTCGGCCTCTCGCCTTTCTACTGGACTAAGGAGATACATGGGTCTGAACGGAGGAGTCGCCTCCGGTTGCAGCGGAATCGTGTGGCCCATGTGTCTTTCTGGTGGAAGCCCAGCCGGTGGGTCTTGGAATACATTCGAGAACTCCGCCATTAGAGATCTGATCTCTTGTGGCGTGTCTTCCGTCACATTGTCCTCCACTTTCTGTAGCTGAGCCAAGAAGAATCGACAACCTTGTCGAATACGTCTCCTGACCTGCATGGCAGACAAGCTGGCATGAACTTTGAGTCGGGTTGGTGATAATTCCGCACTCGGAATCAACGTAAAGCGGCGTTGTCCTTTTCGGCGGATCAAACTCTTTGATTCAAAGCACATCAGAGCCTTGTTGTCACGGAGCCAGGGATCGCCTAGCACCATGTCAAACTGGTCAAGAAGGTTGAGTACCTTCAACGTGACACTTTGTGTGTACCATTGAATACAAGTTTTTGCTTTACAAGTATCGATCACGGGTACCGTACGGTTGTCACCGACAACAATTGCGCCATTCGATGGCTCGTACTTCAGGCCAACCTGTCGGGTAAAGCCAAGGCTAACAAAAGAGTCGTCCCCTCCAGTGTCAGCCTGTACGTTCACGGGAGCACCAGCTAGGTGTCCTTTGAACTGTATCGTCATGTTGCCTCCATTCTTCCGAGTGAACAGACTCAACGACGGTAAGCCGAGTTTGTGATAAACACAAAATCTCTACTACGGGTGTCGCAACTCCCATGATTTACCCACTCGAGTCCTCATCTTGTGGGCACGTGTGAATTTGGCCAGCACCTTCCGGTCTTTAAATTTCACTGGGTCAAAATCGTCGAGTAAAGGTAATGCGAATGTGATTGAACTCATCTCTTTGAGGGCGTTTGCTTCAATCACTGTGTGATACAGCTCTTGCACAGTGGTTGGTGTCGCCACCACTAAGCAGGTTCGGTTATGCATCTTGTCTGGTGATGCAAGATTTAGTGGGCAATGTCGATCAGCAAGTGCAAAATGAGGTTCAATGAGAGGGGAGAAAACAACAGAGAAATTTGAACTCGTCAAAAACTCAAATTGTTTAACATCCTCATCTGAAAACATGAACTCACACTCGTGATACAGTTTTACCCCTGAGTGGTCCCCACTGACGTCACTCAGGGGTGGGGAAAACCCGCCCCACGGCCTTGTCCGTTACCACGGCCGGGCCCATTGCTGCGATCGTGACCCTGTCCTTGGCCTTGTCCGCGGCCTCCTCCTGCACCCTCCCCGAGAGGTGCTACTACTGTAGCTAGCGCTGCGGCCTCTTGACCACCACCAGCAGCCTCAGGGCACTGAGCCCTAAAGTGGCCCAGCTGCATGCAGTTGTGGCAGAGCCCTTCGCGGAAGGCTGCGTTGCGGTGCTCACGCGCCGCTTGCAGCTCGTCGTTCTCGCGGCTACGCTTGTTGTTGGGACCCTTGTGTCCACCAACCTTCTTGGCTGGAGGGTTTGTAGGCTGCTTGCCCTTGGCCCTGCCTTGCTGTCCGGCTGACCCACCAGCCCCTGCAGCGTCCACGTGCATGTCGCGCCCTTGATGTGCACGCGCGTTTGGCCGTGCATCAGAGTAGTGTTTCGGGTTCACCGAATACACTTTGCTCATGTAGTCGCGCAACGCCCTCCAGCTTGTCCAAGCTTGGCCAGTGGCTGTCGTGGTGGTCTTGTCCTTCAGCTTCTTGCTGGTGAGACCATCACGCAAGAACTCTAGCAGCATGCACTCAGGGTACTTGAAGGTCTGAGTTCCATCGCCCTCGGTGAAGCTTTCGGCTTCCTCCACGAGTGCGGTGAACTCGCTCAAGTAGGATTCGAGCGAGCTACCCAGCTACCTGAAGTCCTTGATCTTGTGGAAGGCGCACTACGCCTCCTCACGTTGGGTGCACTCCTTGCGCATGATCGCGCAGAATGTCTCCCATGGCATGGGTTGCCACTCGAGGTGCGGCTGCTGTGCAGTCCACTCCTTGACCACGTACTTGAAGAGTTTGTCTTCAAGCCGCGTCGTGGCAAGGTCGCCCCACTGGCTGAGTGGAGCCTTGTGGACACGTAGAACGTGCTCCATGCGGTTCAGCCAGTCGGTCAACTTCACGCCCGTCCAGAAGATCTCCACACTGTGGAGGAAGGACGTGTTCATGACCGACCCC
Organism: Penium margaritaceum; assembly: GCA_023375785.1. Lineage (NCBI taxonomy): Eukaryota > Viridiplantae > Streptophyta > Zygnematophyceae > Desmidiales > Peniaceae > Penium > Penium margaritaceum. The sequence goes on from SZWC01023648.1 coordinate 21,394, forward strand.
GAAGTCGTCGAGGTAGGCAAGTCATCGCTGCCGCCGACAGTGGCCTCCGCAGCTGCGGCACGCTGCACTTGCTGCTGCATTCCTACCTGGGTCACGCTCTGCAACGCCTTGTTGAGGTCGTTGCATCGGCGGCTTGCCTCATGGGCGGCGAGACGCTGCAGCTGGCGATCACGGTCAAGGTCCGTGATGCTCTGCCCGACGTGGGCCAGCAGGTTGGCGAACGCGAACTTGAGCTCTGATGTCGTCAGAGCATCGGCGATAGCCTCCAGGGCCTCGCGTTGTCCGTGCACCCTTACCCACTGTAAGAAGGTACGGTTCGCGTACACGCCTCCAAGGAGTCCCACCTTTCGGAGGAGACTGTCGTGGGCGACGACGCTCGAGTGGGCGCTGCCTTGTCCCATTGCGGCCGCATCGTAGGAGGGAGGGTCCGCCCCCATTCCTCCGAGTGGTGCCGTATCTTCACCACCGGTGGTGATCTTGAGTCGGCCTGAGGCCTCGGCAGCAAACTCCGCAAGCCTACGACGGTCATCGCGAACTGCCTTCGCGGCGACGTCGTTTGGCTCGTTCTCGCGGGAACTTCCCGTGTGGCTGCTTTCAACGCCCTTGTTGCTTTTGGCAGTCTTGCTGCCGTCGGCAGCTTCAGGCGATGCGGCGAGCGTCTTGTCCTTCTCAAGCAATCGGCTCGAATTCCTCGCACAACGATGGCGATGGTCGCGATCCTCGTCGCCTTCGCCATCGTCGACGTCGTGCTTTTCGTCGGGGTATCCCCCTGGGAGATCCTCCTCCATGGCATCGTCCGTCGCATGGGGGTCGTCCACGTGCGCGTCGACGTGCTCGTCAAGCACCCTTTTCACCTCCGTACGCTGCTCGGTATCGTCAAGGCGTCGGTTGCCTTTGGCGATAGGGTTGCCCTTGGCGGTACGGTTGCCTTTGGGTTGGCAACTGTGCTCGCTGCGACAGCTCCCAAAACTTGGAGTCCGCCGAGAGCTCGTGGTGAGGCCGTCACCACCTTGCCCTTGTTGGTCCTAGACGGTCCAGCACTTTCCATCTTGTCGCTCGTGCAACTAGCACGTGAAGACCACTGTGAGGATCACCCCACAACTTTGAGGAGGAATCGCCTCCTAAAATCACGCTCTCACGATCGGTGAGGTAATTATATATTCAATCTCTACTTTCTTAGGCCGCCACGTCGGCACAAGGTTGTGGATTTTGGAGCTGGACTTCCTAAGCCGTGAATCACGGCGATTGGCAGGCACTAGTACCTAGGTAAACAGAAAATTACAATACAAGGAATTGACAAGAAGTGTGAGTACCGCTCACAAAGCTAGGATAAACAATAGGAGAGGAATTCCACAATTCCTAGCAATTCCTCCAATCCTTCTTCTGGATTCTTGTCTTCTTCCTGTCTTCTTGTCTTCCTTGGCCTCCTCTTGAGTCTTCTTTGTGCGTCTTGCGCCCTTTGGCGGCGTCCTCCTTGAGCTGGCGACGTTGGGGGAGCCGCCAAAAGTCCTCAAGGTGGCACCCTCCTTCTTTTTAGGGCACTCTCAGGTCGTGAGAGTCCCTAAGCTTGGAGAGGGACGCTGTCCCAATTTTTTGGATGAAGGAGGTTTGAAGGAGCCTTGAAAATGAGGAGGATTTTGTGGTTTTCGATGTGGGAACTCCCTAACCCGCCCCACAAAAGCCTCCTAGCCCCCTGGAAGTGTGGAGAGGCTGGAAGGAAGTGTCTCCACAAAGTAGACCTTTTTTCAAGCTCTCTAACATGATTTTTGGTGCTTCAATCCGTGAAGTGTGGATGCCGTAATCCGTTCTCGCGTTTTTGCTGTTGCTTGCAGCTGCAGGCGGTGTTTTATCGATGTCGTAGCCGCCGTTTCCATCGAACCCTTGGTCGCGAGGGTCGTCTGGCTCTGAGAACCAGTGTAACGCGCTGAGTCTCCAGCTCCTGCTCTGATGTCATCGTCAGAGTTCGCCGAATGGCATTCTCAGTCCGCGTCAGGGGTTTACCCCCTTCGCAAGACTGAGGGGCAATCGTCATCAACGACCCAGAGCAGGGAGACTTGAATGTTTTCAGTCTCCAGAGGCCCATCTCCGTTTTTACCTAACCCCTGGTTTTGGGACCCAAACCGGGGGGTTTTTACCTCGAACTCGTGAGTTTGCACGAGTTTTCCAGTTTAGAAACTCGTAGTTCATCCTAAACAAACTCGAGTTCCCGTTTTGACGCATCGGCGCGAAATCGTCGCGTGCGGGGCACGATCGGCGATTTTGCGCTGATTCTTCTCGTTCACTCCTCGCTCCTCACTCCTCGCTCTATCCCTCGTATTTGCTTGTTCTCACAAGCGAGGAGGGCGAGCGAGGACGAGGGCACAAGGCCACAGGCCTCGGCCCTCGAGGCCTCACGGCCTCCTGGCCGCCGGTCGAGCCACCAGCTCGATCGGCGGCCGATGGCTCGCCGGCGGGTGGCCGGCTGGTCACTTGACCGGCCGCCGGCCACCCAACCGGTTGGCCGCCGGCCGGCCGGTAGCCAGCGGGTGGCTGGCCACCGGCATACCCTCGCGATAGCGAGGGATGGCTTGCAGCCACCCCCTCGCTATCGCGAGGTGGGAGGGCCAAACTGGCCCTCCCGCTACAAATACTTACAAATGCATCAAACTTTTTTCGATGCATGGGATTTCTTTAAGCTTTCTATATTCTGCAAGATGGCACACATGATGGTGATTGATACCCCGTTCCAATAAACAATACTAACAGATCAAGTGGACTTGAGGAATGTTGGGCAAGTTTTCTTGCCATAACTGGAAGTGTTAATACAAGCCAAAAATGGTCGAAAATTGTACAAGATTGCATGAGTAAAGAAGCGGCTAAGAAAAAGAGTAGACCGTGAAGCTCTTGTATCATCATAAAGGTGTGCACCCATCGTCCATCGTCCATCTGAACTTCCAACGCCACAGATGAGGGCTTCCATAATAAACAATTATGAGGCATACAAGGACAACCAACCAATGATTTTGCACGCCACACTATAAACGGCACGCTACACTCCCCCCTGCTAGGAGTGAGAGCCGCCTCGGCATCTCCGGTAATCCCTACGTGGGATTGGAGCCCTCGACCTCTGATACCAATGTAATGGATTCGACAAAATCCTTGGCCGTCTGGGCCAAAAGCGTGGTGGTTGAGGGTCTCTGACCCTCAAGCCATCCCGTCTCACCGCCCACAGTCCCAGGTGACCCCGCTCGAGCCACGTGGCTCCTTTGACCGGTCAGCGTGGCACTGCCACGCTATAGAACATCACGCTAAAAAATTTGCTAAAGTACTATGGGTGGAATAAGATTCAAATCAATGCCATAACATACCACAAGACGTGCAAAGTGTATCAACATGATAAGTTGACATAAATCAAAATCCCAATTTTGCTTCAGTCCCAATCTTCCGATGTTTTGTCCGTCCTATTTTCCATCCAATATCAAAAAAACAATTTTTTCACCATGTGCATGCACTTTGCAATTCGTTTTCTCATCGACATGGTTATGTCACATTCTGTCTTGGGGGCAACAACAGTCACCCATGAGCGAATAGTATGGTTGTTCTTCAACAATGTCATTTGACCACATGATGTCGCCTCCATATGAAACAAAATGTGGGAGTTTTGCTAGAACATTTTGGTAAGAGCTACTGACTCTCTATGACTCTTAGATTCTTGTGTCAACGACTGTCCATCCTCAAACGAGCGGGCACGAAGAGCAAACCAATCAAACACTCATACAACTATTGAGAACTCTCTGTGAGCCTCATGGCACTGATTTGGCAATCAAGCTATCATGCACCAAGCTTGCATTCAAATTTGCGACCTCCATGAATATGGAAAAGTTAAGATGGTATTCGTCAAAAATCCCCACAATTGTATCAGATTTGAATAGTTCAAGCAACATTTTTGCTCTAGAATTTCGCCAACGAGAATTTTACAACATCTAGAAAGAGTTATGGAAGATGCTTGAGCAGACGCAAGCCACAATGAAGTCAGGAGCTAACAAAAGTTGGGTGGATACCAACATCAATCTCGATGATCACATCCTACACAGCTCCACAAAGGTCAAGCTACAATGTCAAGACTACGCAAACGTAAATCCTCGGTGGTTGGGCCCGTCCAGCATCAAGGAGATGTGGAGACCTGCCATTGCCAAGATTTTCTTGTCTAACTTCAAATCCACTTGGATTTTCTCCTAAGTCGAATCAACCTCTATCAGGACCCTAGCAAACACTTCCCTATCATCAAGGTACCTCTACCACCCGAAAGGGAAGAGGATACAGAGTACGATGTCAAAGGAATCCTTGAAAAGCATACAGAGGGAAATCAAGGAATCATCATGTCAATTGTCAAGGCTACGACACATCGCAGAATGGATCGGAGCCCACCCACAAACTACAAGGCATCGATCATTAACTCAATAATTATTTCAGCCCACACCGAACTAGTTCCCGCAACCTGCCAATACGTTCCGACTGAGGAAAAACGCTACACCCTTGGCATACATGCTTCCTTGAACATTGCGATTGGGCAAGTCGATCGATGCATACTGTAATATGTCTTGTATTCGCTCAATTTTTTCTATCTGCGTGTTTGTTTTTTAATGTATTGTCTAGAGTCTTTCACAATTACACCTAAAACTCTAGGATCTATGTAACAACATTCATGTAAGAAATCTACAAGAAAAACCCAATGAACAACGAAGGTTAATCTTGCAGATTCAGAGAACCAAAAGAGGGCACGGGACTTTATTGCACCGGGAGGCTGCATCGGTAGGAGGCCTCATGCGTCGTGCGCGGATAGTCGTCCGGATTTTCAAGTGCAATTCGATAGTTGTGGTGGTCCATCTCTTCTAGATTCGAATATCTCGCTATGTAGTGAGCGAATTGAAGTACCACCAAAACATAACCTAACTAGTATGGGTGTTTACCCAGGAAATTCCACGTGAACGTTTTATGGGTGAAATGAGAATCATCAAATTCTGTCTGGAAAGGTGAGAAAACACAATGATTAGTGCGGGAAATGGCCCATGACACGGAAGATTCTAGATTTTTTAGCCGGTTGGAAGAGGGCACTTCGGCCACCTAGCCGTATTCCGGAGTTCTAATCCGAATTCTTACGACAACTTCGACCATTTTGTAAAAGGCGTGGAGTGTATTTGTGTTTGGACATCGTTTGGTTGACGTCTCAATGTTGTTGGACTTTTTCAAAGATGTGCCTTAGTATTCTCCAAACCCCCCTCACTTGTGAAAGGATACTTGCAAAGGATATAATCATGAATTTTGTTTGCGTTTTTGGTTGGACGGGAGCGCCCAAGACCCCAAACATGTCCCAATCATTTTCTTTGTACTTGTGTGCATGGGCTCCACAATTGTGGTACTTCGTGGAATTTAATTTATCTTTAAAAATAAATTGATCATTTTTTCAAATGAAAAAATCCATTTTTTCTTCGCACGCATTAATTGTTCAACATTTGTGTTTCATTCGGTATAGTAGGTGGCACCCTCATTTTCATGTTTCTAAAAGCCTCTCGCTCCCCTTTTTTATACACAAAATGAGTAAAATGAATATGAATAATTTCATGAATTTTATTTTACCCAAGAAATTTGTCTTTGGAAGCCGGGTTCAGCGCCTGGGCTGGCACAGTGCTGAGGTAACTTGTCCTCGGTCATTGACAATGAGGAGACCCCCAAAAATCTAAAGGGCAGAGTGATTATATACCCCAAGTTTCGGACAATAAGCCCCATCCCCCCCTCTGTTGGTGCAATAAGCCCCATCTGCCCCTCGGTCGGAACAATAAGTTCCATCCGCCCCTGCGTCGGAACAATAAGCCTCATCCGCCCTTCGACACGGACACATTGCATAACAAATTAACAAGGTAACCCTCTCGTTTGTCAAAAGATAGCATGTCGACGTTGCATGGATGCGCCGGCGACATGCTGATGTCACCTTTTTTACCCGATCTTCACACTCCATAACATAAGGGTTTTTCATTTTTCGTTAATGGTTTGCAAGGATTTTGCGTGGGGGGTCCGAGACTCCCCATGCGTTAAAAGGGAACCTGCAAGGCCCCGTTACCGCGGGGCCCAGCAGGTGCCCCCGCAAAAGTTAACTCCAAAACATCGGGTGTAATTAGGGAGTGGGTTTGTCCATAGTTTGTACGTCAAATGAGGGTATAAAGTTGAAGCAAATGTAAAATAAAACAAGAGGCAGATGTTCCACGCAAAGCGTGCATGGGGTTACATAGTAACCGAGCAAAATTTATATTAGCATCTCTTAAGAGGCTAATTGATTGCCCACAATCTGGACCACATCATGGAAGGTTTGCCATGAGACTTTGCCTCGTCCGTGGAAGCCAAAACTGGTTGTGAATGGACTGCCAAACTGTCACCCACATTTGTTCAAACTAATGTTTTTCGTTCGCCCATGTGTGCTCTTAAACATGGTGTATGGTTTGGGTGAACTCCTCCTTAAAAACTTCAAGCTATGCTAGTTTTATTCCAACTTGTGTGGATGTAAAAACTAAAAAAATACAAACAAAAATTGAACAAATGCGCTTGACGATACAGTGTTATGTATAAGAATTCACCAACATATTGAAGAAGAACCTAAAAAGGCATTTCTTCTCAGTTTTTATTAACTTGGTTTATTAATCAATTTATTTAAACGATATTTATTTGTCCTGTATTGTGAACATGAGTTTCACACGTCTATCATGAACTTCACAAAAGAATTACATCACACAAAAATTGGATGAATGTTGAATGTTCCATTATGTCGTTAAAAATAACATGACGTAATAATAGGCATAATTTTACCTACTTCTATGACGGTGGCTGAATTTCTTTTCTTTCTTCTGTAATTTGACCCTGTTTGAAGCCGGGTTCATGAGTCTCAAGAGTTTATCATGTCGACTGATTTCGTGAAACAGGACAGGGCGAGGCCAAGGAGGGCGACCCAACGCACAGTCCTTACCCTTTTGTCTTGGTGTCGGACTGGTCGTTCCGTACTATCCGGGGTCTGCCCGGACATCGAGGTCGATGTCCGTGATTTTTTCCTCCAGCCCGATCCCCGCTGAGCGTCCGCGGAGGTGGGGGGGGGGATACAGTCTGACAAATTCTTGCACTCTGATTGGTGTATGTGTCAGAAAAATGACCGATCCACCAATCACGATTTTTTTGCAGCATCTTTTGGCCACGAACCGATTGTAATAGGTTACTATGGAACCCAACAAAAAGCGATTTTCGGCTCCCCACTGATGTAGCGGGGATTCCTGCGGATGCCCGTCGGCAGGAATCCCCAGCGAAGTCCCCCCCCGTTTGATGCTGTCGCAGCCCTCCATCTCGACGTCCGCGATGGAGGGCCGAATTCTAGCACGGCATGACCGATTGGCCATGCTTAAACTGCGACATGCGTCGCTGTTTGAGCATGGTGAAAATGGGGGGCGGACAAGGCTTATTGTTGGCGGACAGGGTCTTAGTCACGCGACAGAGGGTTATACAAGGCTTATCTTTCCAGCAGAGGGGCGAATGAGGCGTAGTGCTCCAACAGAGGGGTATATGAGGGTCATGGGTGACAGAACAGGGGGGGAATCGGCATTTTCACCTAAATCTAAATCGACTGAACATGTTCGAACTTCAGTCTCTCAAAGGTATGTTGGCCTCTCTGCACGTTAGATGCGGGCCCCGCCCGTCTGCAGCGGAGACGGGCTTTTGCATGCAAACCTTATCCATGGTCATCGAAGTTCGCCATGTCTCGCTGTTGACGTGGCCTCCTGGTCTGCTGGCCGCCCCCCTCATACCATAGCACCGCAGAAGGGCCAAGAGGGTCTCCGTCTGCACTGGGGGCGGGAAGGCGTTTCCTCTGCAGACAGAGGTGCGCTGCAGTCAAGCTTTCGAACCTTCAATCACTTGTGAGAGCTCATGGAAGGCACGGGGCGGTTTTGCGACGAGCACTGGCCACCGAGCGACGGCCCCTGCACCACGCCGTCTCCGGTGGCTCTTGGACGCCTTGGCATGCCGCGACCAATTTCGACAACGCCACGGGTTTCCAGAGAGGGAGGCGGCCGGAAGGGGTGTTAGAGAGATGGATGTGGGCGTCAGACCGCGGAGGGGCTGCGTCAGTGAGCTCAACTGAATATTCATGCGCATGCTCGTGTTCGTCTTGGAAGACCGTGGAATCTTAAGACGCCCCCATCCCCCCCCCCCGCCCCCCCGCCCTCTTTCCTCTATTTCCATCCTTTGACTGACCCGGTCTGAGACAGAACGAGACCTCCATGGCTCTCGCGGCGCCTTCGCCTCCCCTCCGCGCTCCTCCTCAAACCACAGAGCTCTCACTCTCCCCGCTTTCGGCAANGGAACACAAGAGGCAGTAGCAGTAGCTGCGGCGGCGGCAGCGGCGGCGGCAGCAGCAGCAGCACTGGCGGCAGCGCACGGAGGGATCAGTGGAGAGCCTACGCTGGCGGCATTGGCAGCAGCGTCGGCATCGGAGGCGGCGGCACCCACTATGACGTTCTCGGCATCTCGCGCGACGCCAGCCAGGACGACATCAAGTCGGCGTTCCGACGACTTGCGCGGACTGTGAGTGTTCGGAGACAATCTGCCCAACCTCGAAAACAACTATGGCTCATTGCCGGAGGTATACACGGCATTGCATAAAAACATTTCAGAAGGTTTGCAAACCGTCTTTAACAATCAACAGGCTGTGAGTCGTTGCATGCCTCATGGCAGGAACGCAACGTTGCAATGCACCGCATTGCATTGCATAATTTGTTATTCCACAGCCAGAGAAAGCTGTGAGGGGGGAAAGCAGGGTGGCAGGGTGGCAGGGTGGCAGGGTGGCAGGGTGGTAGGGTGGTAGGTTGGTAGGGTGGTAGGGTGTAAGGTCCTCCAAACGATATTGTGGAGTCGCGTAATACACGTCAATGCCCGACGCGGCTCGTGGACGATAGCAGCTGCGACCGTTGACTAGGGTTGACGATGTCTGCCAACATCGACAAGTCCAAGCAACGGATGGAAACTACCTTACAGTTTCTTGCAGGTGGACACTAAAAACCCACTGGAAATTTAGTTTCAAGCATGTTCGCCCGTTAGCACTTGACGGCCGACAGTTGTACAAGAGTTGTTTGCTTTCCAAGTAAGATGGTCTACTTTCTTTCCAGGTTTAAGTATTTGTTTCAGTGCTCAGCCACTTTGAAAACTGTTCATGCATCATGTTAAACGTCAAGTAACACTAGTCATCACATTCCAGCCAATTTTTGAAGGCAGTTCATGCATCATGTTAGCGTATGGTCGTTGATCTCATGCGTGCCCATAATGCAAGAGTCTTGCAACAGGACATGTCAATTACAAAGGACAAGGCTCCCTCTTCCGCTAGACACACATGTCCCAAGCCTAGTAGCCCCCCACAGCGCATGGGCATGGACCATGGAAGCCATGTCTACTATGAACATCCCGTCCCTAACCACCCATCCCTACTAACCCTAACAAGCCATGTCGGCAACGACAACGTGCATGTAGATCAGTAAAGGCCGCGCAGCTCAGGGATGTTCAGCCAGTTCTTGAGGAGCTTCAAACAGCGCATGGTGTTCGGCACCATGGCACGACGGAAATCGGTGGTAGTGTGGCGCGGACGTGAGAACGTGCGCTCGCATGCAGCGGACGAGGCTTGAGCTGGCAGGAGACCCATTGCCGCCATGTAGTGGATGGGCATCGTTGTACGGCGAGATGCCCAAAACTTGATGATGTCAGCACCCTCCTCCAGGCGTTCGCCAACAACGTACTGTCCGTTCTCACGAAGCAGTGGACGCTCGGGGGTTACGGCCATCACTGAACACCGGCACTGCACGCCCACGCTTGCACCCTGCCAAGGCGGCGCTGCCACGGCGTGGCAGGTGGGATGCCCTCCGTTCCCAATGGTGGAGCAGCATCATCCTGCACGGAATGCATGTGCCGGTTGGTAATCATCATGTGCTCAAGCATGCAGGTAGTTACTGGAAACATGCATGTAGAAGGACACAAGCATTTACCTCGAGCTGCTCGTCGTTGAGGCAGGCAGCGGCAGCCGCGGCTTCATGACGTGCGCGAATGCCCGAAGAGACACGGACAGGAAGTACCTCCGATTCGGCAGCATTGTTGTCAGCTGCGGGAGTTGGGGCGGGGCTTGAGCTGGCCGAAATCCCCAGCATCTCGTCAAGCGCTGCTGCAGCGGCGCTCATGTGAACCGGGGACGAAGGGGTTGATGGGGCTGCATGTCCTGTTGCGGGCTGGGTTACAT
>SZWC01023649.1:0-19260 GCA_023375785.1 Penium margaritaceum
GATCGTCCTTTTTTCTCCCTTCGTTCTCCCCCTCCCTCTTGACTCTGCCTTCCCTTTCCAGACTTGTTTGGTCGAGCAAGTCAAGTCGTTCGTACGATGCCTATTCAGCCGGAAGCACAAGACTTGGAGATATACTGTCGACGACGGTACCACTGCCACTGCCACTGCCACTGCGTCGCATGCGAGGCGCCGACACTCCTCTTTCCCTGTCTAGGCCAATTTTTGTTGCGGCAAGTGCAAGTGCTTGCCGTGAACTTGTCCGGGGCCTGACGAATCATCAGCTGCGCTCATGGCTGCTTCGTATACATACAATACACCTCCACATCGACCACCGCTGTCCTACAAACGCCCTTGGTTCCGCAACGTGAGCGATACACGGGCCGCGGTCGAGCACCCGCAGGACAGCCGCCGGACGTATGACTTCCGCGATCGCACTCGCACGATAGTTCACTGTTCTAGAAGTCGTGAAAGTTTCGAGGACAGCCGAGCCAAACCGGAGGTGTACAAAGCCGCCCTGAGCTCGGCGAGGCGTAAGAGAAGGGGCGACGCTTCATCCTCAGCTCCACAGCCGCATTCCACCTCACGCTCTCGATTGGCCCCATCAATCTCTACTCTCGAGCATTATTGGACCGTTCTGAAGTCATTTGGAGTGTCTCTGCAGCTCACATGTACAACGGCGGCTGTTGTCTTATGCCATCTCCGTCAAATGCACACTGCGGCCTGCAAGACTGGGGTTGGGGTTGGAATCGAGGGTTGGGCGAGTTCGACCATCGTCCTTGGCCGTGCTGTCCGCGGAGTTTTTNAACATAGTGCACTCCCTCTCTCGATGTTGGTGCACCTGGGTGGGATCCCTGAGACTCTCGTTCAACCAACCTAGCGGGTCCCACACAGTGCACCAATGGCTGAACGGCATCAGCTCAACCAGCCTCTCTCCACCAATGACAGTGGGTTATTGATGGTTGAAAGTTCGAAGATTGTCCGCGGATGGAAGAAATCCCTCCGGACCTGACTAGAAGCACACGACTTTTGACAAGGGTTGTTAATGAGTGATACGCAGGGCAGAACTTCTGGACTCCCAACGTCCGAAACAGCATCAAATAACGCCTGTTTCCGGTAGAGTTCAACCATCGATTCCAACCCCAACCAGGCGCGCCCAGGGCCGAGGCACTCGCTCTACGCTCCGCAGTGTGCGCGTCGAGATCGGACACGCGCTCCAGGGGTTAGAGAACCAACACAAACCTTCCGAATTGGAACGATTGTAGTGGTCAAACCCACCACTACTTTCACCCCGGTAAATAGTAGATCAAGAGGAGGACATCTGACTCGAGATGACAGAAGGCACAGCGCTGCCGGCGGACACGCTGTACACTTTTTTGGGTCAATTGCTTTTCTACATAGAGCTTCAAATTTAAAATGTCTGACCTGATTCGCCTCGAAACTTCTTTAAGGTACTGATCCCATGACAAAACTTATTACTCGAGTGCAGCCTCGATTCCCGCCGTCTTCACGCCCACGATTTTGAAATGATCATTCTGGTCCCGAACTTCAAGCGAGTCTTTCCTATCCCCGAGGTTTAGAATGAAGAAAACCAGGCGAACATATGAGGAAAAAACATTTTACACATAAACCACAGCTCAATCTAGGTCTATCAACTTTTAATCATGAATAAATCCTAAAGAATCAATTAAATTGGTAATTTAATATTTAAATAAATTAAAAAACTAAAATAAAAACAACTTTCAATTACATAATCAATGACTTTGTAACTTGGCTAGAATTGGCAGAGGGATAAAACTCCCAAAAAAATTATTCTATTTTAAACATTTAATGTATAAGCATCAATGGGGTAAAAAAAACATTGCACGTCACACAAACTCATATTTTTATGCCTTCATAAGAAATAGAAATCATGTAATGGTAAGGAATCGGGCACAATTACATCTCATTACGTCGTAAAAGGAGATTTTACATTCCAATGTTAAAGTGAACATGAAAACAACTATGATTTCTCTTCATTTTCATATCAAACTTCAAGGGGTATATGTTATGAAAACCGTTCTTAGGGGTAGGATTTTTATCATTTTACATAAAACTAATAAAATCATGGAAATTCATTTTGGGCGCAGAATTGAATCTATAACATTATTTCAAAAAGTATTTATGAATAAATAGTAATGGGGAAAATTATTTTTTAATTTGTAAAGAGTAAATTTTGTATTCTATTTTTTTGCCTCTATAAATGAAATTGAAAAACTTTTAAAGGAATAGGGTTAATGGAGAATTGTTTTTCAAACTTTTTGTAAGATGAAATTATTGTGATTTCCTTTTAAAGAAATCTATGATGGATATCTATTCTTCATGAATGATGCACTTTGTTTCATTTCCGTTAATAATTTTTATGAAGGAATAGTCATGCTAATGATATCAATTCATTTTAATCAATCATAATAATATTACCTGAAAATAATAAATCATAATTGTTTTCCCCTTTTTCGAAGTAATGAGTTCTTAATTCTTACCATGAACGGAAGTAGGTCTATTAAATGAATTGTTTTGTAAAAAGGGATGAAAGGATTAAACTTAATTTTGATTAGAGTTTCACAATACGAAATTAAATAATTTGAGATCATTTGTGCCTTACCTTTTTATTGAAATGAAAAACGAATCGTAACTTATTCCATTTGGATAAAGTATGTGGCATGGATATTGAATAATCTTAGTGATAAGTTGTGGTAAAATGTAATCAGGCTTTAGTGGTTACCATGAATTCATTTTAATTTATTTTATTATTCCGAAATGCATCCTTTTTCATTGTTAACTTCATGCTTTTAAACGATATTCATACTTTATTCACTATCCAAAATCATTTGATGGAATGATAAGCTCCAATGAATACACAAACTTTATCAAAGAAAAAGATGTATTCAAACCATGAATGTGCTGATGGAATGAAATTTGTCTGATTTATGTGGTTGTTTCATTCATTTTCTTGGTTACGACTAATGAAACCAATGCCGCAAGCATCCATTTCCCAAATCAAACATCTCTATTAACTAGATCTAGATTTTGCTTAGGTTTTCCTATGAAATGTTTCTGTGGTGAACATCAAACCTTTGTTTTGACCAAAAAAATCAATGTCGAAAGCGTCATTTTCCAAAATCAAACATCTCTATTACCAAGACTTAGATTCTACTTAGGTTTTCTAATAAAATCTTTCCGTAGTAAACTTCAAGCCTGTTATTTCTCTCGAAAACATTAAATGATCATGAAAAATGTTATCCATTATTTTGCAAGTAAACTAGAGGTTTGTACACCGTTGTTGACAAAGGGATTAACGAGCGCTGGCAGATTGGGGCTATCAATTGCAAATAAGTTCCCTGACTGAACAACGAGGACAGATAAGGTCTAAATGGAATCACTTAGGGCAATGAATCATTTTACTTGTCGCAAACGAAGCAATGAATCCAAAACTCTTCTTGGGTCAAGTAGCAACATAGGGCATTGTTGCGCAACACCAAAACCAATTTGGGGAAGGGCGTGTTTGAGTAACACCATAGTGGACTATGAAAAACTACAATCCACCTTTAACTCTCTAACAATACCTCCCAATACCAAATGTGCTTAAATGTTTCTCAAAGACAATTTTGCATGTGCGAGGAAAATGAAGAGACTACAATCTGCATTTGACAAGAGAGAACTTCCCAAGCTTTGGTACTGAAAACCCAAAAGTGTTAGACTGAATGGAATGTGGATGATTCATGTTATGCTGAACGGAGGGTAGATGGTGAACATGTAGAAATTACAAGGTAGAACACGGTTTGAGCATAGAGGACAATTCAGCAATTTCAAATTAGCTGTAAGTGTGCTTTGATGACAAGTATCGAAATGATCAAACACACATACACAAGTGTTGAGTTACAAATGAGACGTATTTGGGGTCGTCGAGTCTATGGTCGAGTGACGCATGTGGAGTTAAGTCGTGATTAGTCAAATTGAGAAGCTCAACAAAAGCATCGAGGGCTTCAAAGATTGACGGCGATGATGCAAGATGCATCTTTTTAAATCTTGATGTTTCTTGATGCATCAAGAAGCCAAATGTAAGGTTGTCTCACCTCTCTTGATGCCTCTATAAGATGGTTAATGCTGTTAGAAAGTGTGAAGAGAATCGTATTACGACGAGACCATTTGGCATAATTGCCCTCGTCCATTACAATAATATCGATGTCTCGTTACGCGGTGGGCTTTTTGTGTCATCACAGAAATGCCCATTCAAAAAGATTACGGACTATTGTACGTCTGGTATGTATCACTTCTCCCCCGTTTAGTCGCGATGACCGAGCGCACGTATAAATGTGGCCCTGTGAAGAAAGTAGTATCTATCGTTCAGATGATCAACATCACAAAGGTTATCATATGGTTCCCAACTATTATGTGTGGTGTCGTAGTTGTGCCACTTGTCAGGATATTCTGTTGTCCTGCCACCTCATTGCAAACCGTGGATGCCCTCAATGACGTACTCACTGTTTGTGTCCAGTTGTATAGGAGGAGGGCGAGGTACAACCCTGCCTGGGAAGTTATCTTGATGGTCCCTGTATGCTTGAGTTTGCTGATATGGAATACCGAATGAAGTTGCATAGTTTGGGGAGTTTAAGGCGTGCAGTCATGGGAGTTTGCATGCGCTCCATCTCAAACGCTCTCAACCATCGAGGTTTTACTTTAAACGGTCGGCTCCGCCAAGTCTAATGTTTGATGTTTTCGAACTTAGAAAAACCTTGTGGCTAACGATAAGCACAACGTTGCTATGGTGTTCGTGAGATACTCGTTTCATTGTCGCTTGCGTCTTTCTGACTGTGTACTACTTTTCTTCCCATATGGTAGAGAATTCGCGCCATTGGGCATAAAATGCGTGAGTGTTGCTTAGGTTATGAAGTCCTCCTGGTGTGACGCAAAGTTTTCCATAAACCACTTTGAATGGATTTTTGAAAATTACCATGGATTTTGCCAAGTTGTAAGCGATCTTGGCAGTGAGGATTTCTTTCTGCCCAATCCGTTCAATGTGGTTCATGGAATGTTCGAAGAAGTTGCTCGAGTGTATCATTGGTCTGCATAGTTTGGCCGTCGGTTTTATGGGTGGAACTCCGTTGAAAGCTCAATCCGGCTATCGTAACGAGTCATTACATTGTGCTAAAACTAGCTTGTGAAATCGACAATCTATGTGATTCGTGAAGGTTCTTTGCATGCCTTGTAGCTGTACGATGTTTTTTAGAGATAACAGTTGTGTTCCGTAGGCGGTGACAATGCTTTTTTTTGGAATCAAGTGAGACATTTTGGATCCCTATCGATAACCACAAGGATTAAGTCAAATCCCTTGGGTGTGACCGGTAGTCCCATGACACAGTCCAATGAGATGTCAGTCAACGGTTCTGTTGGAATTGAAATCTCGTCACACGCGACCACTCAATCTGAAAGATCACATGCGACGCAATTTTTATCACTGACTTGTCTTGTAGGATTTGCAAATGTTGGCCACGTTGGGGTGCATCTTGTCCCACTAAAATTGCTTCACAAGCTTCTTCCGTGTCTTGTCTTCCTTGAAATGTCAGCTTGGACGGCTGTCATGGAACTCCTAAAGTAGCATACGACATAGTTCGATGTTTGGGGGGACGAATACCTAGTGAGTGAATGGTCACCGCCAATAGGGCGAGTCGTACACAAACGCAGCCTTGTCGTATCCGAGATGCAATTCGTAGCCACGTGTGAACAACTACCCGAGATACGGATCTCATTTTAGTTGAAGTGTTGCTACCTCAGCCATCAGGTTTTGTCGGCGGCTAAGTGCGTCTACTGGGTTCGATATCGTTGTCAAATCCAGATTCAAGGAAAGCCATCCATCGAGTTTCATGTTGACTAAGGTTCAGCTGTGTCTTCAAATGTTTCAACACAAGATGGTCGGTACGTACGAAGCATCGTTGGCATTTGCGATAGCATCACCATGTCTTAAATACATGTACAACCGCCAGCATCTCCTTATTGTGTACGGTGTAGTTGATTTCTTGTCCATAGAACTTTTGCAACGTATATGCAACTGGTTGTTCTCCGTTTCCATGATCGTGCTAGGGAATCACTCAGATGGCTCGTTCTCAGGGTTTTGTAACCATGACGTAGTCGAATGTTGGATTGGCAAACTGTTGGGCGGGCATGGAAGTCAGAGCAAGAATTTGCAAATTCTCGCTTGATATCTCCCCTTTGCCACTCAATTTCTTTTTCAATCAGATTGAATAGATGCACTCACACTCATGCGTTCTCCCAAAGAAAATACCGAAAGTGAATGTAGAAACCAAGAAAAACATTAACGTCTTGAATGTTGGTTGATGTTGGCCACTAAGCAAGTGCTGCCATTTCTTTTGTTCATGGTGATGCGTCCACTGTTGATGACGTGACCCAAAAGGTCCACGAGACGACGATCAAAGTTTCTCTTTGAGAGTTCTCTGATGATTTTCTCTTTGTAAAAATTTAAGAACCTTTTAGAGATGTTCACCGTGCTCCTCCAGGGTGCAATTTTACATCGGAATCGTCGAGGTATTCCACGATACATTCGTCAAGGTATGGGAAAATCTGTTCTTCATTACCTCCATGAACTTTGCTAGGGCATTCGTGAATCCAAACGGCATGACTATGGACTCCACATTCTTGTAGCATGTTGAAAATTCCATCTTCTTCATGACGGCGTCTGCTATGCGGGTCTGGTGATAGTTGCTACTTAAGTCAATATTGGTGAAAATTTGAGCTCCTCGGGGCTGGTCAAAAAGTTCCTTTGCATGGGGGCAAGGGTTGTTTTTCTTAGTGGTAGTGTCGTTCAACACCTGGTAGTATATGCACATCTACAAATTAAGATTTTTCATTTTAATAAAAAGCCCTCCTTTAGCGGAAGGTGACATGGATGGGCGGATGAACCCTTCAATGAATATCTCATCGAGTTGCTTTTTTACCTCCGTGCGCTTGTGGTCGCTCATTTCATAGGCCCCTCGAACGATCGATCGGGTGTTATGTTTCAGTTTGATGGAATGGTGAATGTGACGTTAAGGTGGTAGGGTTTTTGGGTGTTCGTTGGGGAAGACGTCCGCGAACTATCACAAGAGAGATGCAAACTCCTAAGGAACCATCGTAAAACTTTTTTATGCCAATAAGGCCAATGAGGCTGATGGATCAGCAGCAGCTACTTCCACTTTCTTTACTATCTTGAGATGTACGCGCCACGCATCAGCCCCTCATCGGATCTAGTGCTCGACCACGTCAAGCAGTATCGCCTGCACTGGTTGTCGCTCCTTGGTCATTACATCTTTCTCGGCTGCTTCCATCCTTCTTGCTTCTGTCATCCTCTTCCGCCCAACGTGCAAAAGTTATCACTTGGCACCATTGACTTCCATGTACATGTCACCACTATTCAAGTCAGTTTGTGGATTATGCTTGTGCAAGAAATCACGTCGGGGAATGATTTTGTTGATACTAATTAAACACAATTCCTAGACCATTACATCTACTAAGACTTCTACTCTCAGTCGTAGTGGTTCTTAAAGTCTCTATATCTGCAATCTCGCGTCAACGGTTTTACTTCAAACATCACCGGTTTAGTCTACAACCCCATCTTCCAAACCATGTCATTGCTTATAAAGTTATGAGAAGCTCCTCCATCAAATAGTGCTAGTACTATTTTGTGACTCTTGTAGCCTGAGGGTTGTACTTTGGGTTGTATCACCAGTTGATCGTCCTAATAGTCCTTGCCAATCTTTGAAAACTCAAATACCATATGCTACGTCGTGACTTGTTCAGATGGGCAATCGTTCAGCACACATCGCTCCTCCTGGACATGAGTCACGTTTTTCACTCTTGTCCCTTGTCATTTCCCGGCACACATTTCTATGACTTCACCCCCATTTTCATCTGATGCTTGCTTCGGTAAATTTAAGTGATATGCCAGATTTTTCTACAGTTGTAGCAGGTGCGTGTATCTCTTTGGTCGATGATGTCCACTTCCATCGGAATCGAGGAGTCCCCTAGCTGGCCCTTTATGTTCCCACGATAATTGTGGTTGGGAGGTCACAAGCCGTAGGATTCCTAGATCCAAACATTGCAGTCAGCACTTTTGACCCTCTTTGTTGTCACGATCATTTGTAGTAGGTCATTCTAGACGTAAAAAATGGAAATTGCTTGCTGAATATCTTACTTGAGGTCATTGTCGTGGTGGAAACACAGTTCGTCAGGGGCAATATTTGCACTAGTGATAATCTTGCGGAATTTTTACGTGTACTCTACAACGCGAGATTTCTCATAGAGACACCCAAATTTGTACCGAGCGTTAGACTTCTCATTCAACCGTGTAAAACGTGCAATCAGTGCGCGTGAGAATTCACTCCACCCACTTAGTGGCATCAGCATGTCTTGCCATTGGGGGTTAATGTGCTCCAAGGGAAGAACGATTGTGGTCAGCCATACAAGACATTCACTGTTGGCCATTGATGATGCCCCGACCATGTCCTTATACCATTTGGATGACCTTTATGTCAGATTAATAACTTATCGCCATTCCACAAAGAAGAGCAGTCGCAAGGTCTATTTGCTATCGATCTTCATTGACCCCAACAGTGGTAAAGCACACCTCAAGACTTATTAGCCACATCCAAACTCTCGGTCCCTTTGAATTTGCACAATCGAACATTTCACGTGGGGAAAGACAAATCTTAGGTTCGTTTGAGAGTTTTGTATTTCTCTCGATGAGCACCGCCTTCTGTGCACTTGCGTTGTGACGAGCCTCCATCATGACGTTGAGTTGTTGGAGAAAACGGGTGTTCCTTCCGTCGATTGGAGAGATACGGTTTGCATCTTTATGAATCTCGGTGTTTCTTGATGCGTCGAGAAATCAACCGTAAGGTTGTGTCACTTTTCTCGACGATTCTCAAACTTGGTCAAAGGTGTCGGAAAGTGCGAAATGGATAGTCGAAGAGTGCGAAAAGGATCGTCGGAGGGCAAGGGAACTAGGCCGAATTTCCTTTGTTTTTTAAAGTAAAAATCGAGGTGACGTTGTGAGATGTGCTATTTGTGTAATGATAGGAATGCTTGCTTGGAAAGATTAGGGACTCATGTACATCTGGTGCGTAACAGTTCATAGATGTTTTACCAAGTGAAAGCGTAGATGGTAAACAGGAAAAGATGTGGGGCAAAATACGGTTTCAGGATTTGGGACATTTGAGCACTTTCAAATTGGCCGTAGTTGTACTTCGATCACAATTCTCAAGTTTGTCCAACATATGTATACAATGCCGAGAATGAGAATGAGGCATATGATGGGTCATCAACGCTTGAGCCAAGTGACACGTGTGAGGTCTCGACATGAGTGGTATTGTGATGTGAGTCATCNCGCTCGGAAAGATTAGGGACTCATGTACATCTGGTGCGTAACAGTTCATAGATGTTTTACCAAGTGAAAGCGTAGATGGTAAACAGGAAAAGATGTGGGGCAAAATACGGTTTCAGGATTTGGGACATTTGAGCACTTTCAAATTGGCCGTAGTTGTACTTCGATCACAATTCTCAAGTTTGTCCAACATATGTATACAATGCCGAGAATGAGAATGAGGCATATGATGGGTCATCAACGCTTGAGCCAAGTGGCACGTGTGAGGTCTCGACGTGAGTGGTATTGTGATGTGAGTCATCCTCGTCTCTTTGTACTACTTATTGTAAACACTCGAAAGTGTCCATGCTCGCGCAAATCCCTGATGCGCACCACGTTGGTGCTTGAGCACTGAAAGGTGGTGGCTCCCCTCACCAATTACTGCAAAACTACTGCCACGACGTCCTGGTGCTTGTTGAAGTAGTCTACATTTTTTTCCAATCGCTAGAGTTTTCTTGATGGACCGCCTATTGAGCCCGGTTTGCATGTTTTGCATTATCTATCCACAAATCAATGCCAACCCTGTGCGTTTAACTATTTATAGTGTCCGGCTTAAGACTTTGCATTGCTGGGTACAGAGGATGTTGCATTTGGATGCTTGTGCGCAGAGGTACGGCCAAAATAGTGATTTTGGGCCGGTTTCAAGACAAACTAGCATTGCATCGTGCACCACCCGCTATAGGTACTCATGCTCAAACCTTTTTAACTGTCATTCTTCCCTGCATTTTTAATCCGTTAGAGCTTATGAGACTTTGCACATCTCCCTAGCTCAGTCCTTGCTGTTTCAAATATCTATTTACTTCCTAATGCGCCATCTGGAAAGGTAGTGTGGTCACTTTGTCAACAACAGGGTTAGGAAGCTTCTTAGCAGTTTCTCATGGTATCATAGTAGCAAGACCTATCTCACTGGGCTACGCCATAGAGATGCAGGGTGGTGACGGCTTCACCACGAGCTCTTGCCGGAATCGAAATCTTGGGAGCCGCCGCCTCCAGCACGGTTGCCAACCCAAAGGCAACCGTACCGCCAAGGGCAACCCTACTGCCGAAGGAAACCAACGTAAACCTCGGCGATACCGAGTAGTGTGCGGAGGCCAAAACGGTGCTTGCTGAGTATGTCGATGCACACGTGGGCGACCCTCACACGACGGACGATGCGATGGAGGAGGATCTCCCGGGGGGATACCCCGACAAAGAGCACGACGTCAACGATGGCGAAGGCAACAAGGATCGCGACCATCGCCATCGTCGTGCGACAAACTGGAGCCAATTGCTCGAGAAGGGCAAGACGCCCGCCGCATCGCCTGAAGTTGTCAACGGCAGCAAGACTGCCGAGAGTAGCAAGGGCATTGAAAGCAGCCACATGAGAAGTTCTTGCCAGAACGAGCCGGACAACGTCGTCGCGAAGGCAACTCGCGATGACCGTCGTAGGCTCGCGGAGTTTGCTGCCGAGGCCGCAGGCCACCTCAAGATCACCACCAATGGTGGAAATATGGCACCATTCAGAGGAATGGGGGCGGACCGTCCTTCCTACGATGCGACCGTAATGGGGCAAGGCAGCGCCCACTCGAGCGTCGTCGCCGACGACAGTCTCCTCCGAAAGGTAGGACTCCTTGGAGGCGTGTACGCAAACCGTAACCTCTTGTAGTGGGTAAGGGCGCACTGACAACGTAAGGCCCTGGAGGCTATCGTCGATGCTCTGACGACATCAGAGCTCAAGTTGGCATTCGCAAACCTGTTAGCCCACGTCGTGTAGAGCATCACGGTCCTTGACCGTGATCACCAGGTGCAGCGCTTGGCCGCCCATGAGGCAAGCCGCTGATGTAATGACCTCGACAAGGCGTTGTAGAGCGTGACCCATGTGCGGATGCAGCAGCAAGCGCAGCGTACCGCAGCTGCGGATACCACTGCCGGTGGCAGCGACGACTTGCCTACCTTGACGACTTCAGGGTCGGTCATGAACACGTCCTTCCTCCACAATGTGGAGATCTTCCGGAAGGGCGTAAAGCTGACCGAATAGCTGAACCGCATGGAGCACGTCCTACGTGTCCACAAGGCTCCACTCGACCAGTGGGTTGACCTTGCCACGACGCGGCTTGAAGACAAACTCTTCAAGTATGTGGTCAAGGAGTGGACTGCGCAGCAGCCGCACCTTGAGCAGCAGCCCATGTCGTGGGAGGCCTTCTGCGTGATCATGCGCAAGAAGTGCACCCAACGTGAGGAGGCACAGCGCGCCTTCAACAAGATCAAGGACTTCAGGCAGTTGGGCAGCTCGCTTGAATCCTACTTGAGCGAGTCCGCCGCACTTGTGGAAGAAGCCGAAAGCTTCACCGAGGGCAATGGGACTCAGACCTTCAAGTACCCGGAGTGCATGCTGCTGGAATACTTGCGTGACGGTCTCGCCAGCGAGAAGCTGAAGGACAATGTCGTTCAGCTTGGAAAAGCTGGAGGGCGTTGCGCGACTACATGATCGAAGTGTATTCGGCGAACTCGAAGCACTACTCTGATGCACGGCCAAACGCACGGGCACAGCAAGGCCGCGACATGCGCATGGACGCTGCAGGGGCTGGTGGGTCAGCTGGACAGCGAGGTGGGGCCAAGGGCAAGCAGACTGTAAACCCTCCAGCCAAGAAGGCTGGTGGATACAAGGGTCCCAACAACAAGTGCATCCGCGAGAATGACTAGCTGCAGGCGGCGCGTGAGCGTCGCAACACATCCTTCCGCGAAGGGCTCTGCCACAACTGCATGCAGCCGGGCCACTTTAGGGCTTAATTCCCTCAGGCTGTTGGAGGTGGACAAGAGGCCGCGGCGTTAGCTGCAACAGTAGCACCTTGTAGGGATGGTGCAGCAAGAGGCCGCGGACAGGGCCGTGGATACGGTCGCGGTCGCGGTAATGGGCCCGGCCATGGTAACGGACAGGGCCATGGGGCGGGTTTTCCCCACCCTTGAGTGACGTCAGTGGGAATCACTCAAGGGTAAAACTGGATCACGACTGTGGGTTCATGTTTTCACATGAGGATGTTAAACAATTCGAGTTTTTGGCGAGTTCAAATTTCTCTGTTGTCTTCTCTCCTCTTCTTGGACCGAATTCTACACTTGCTGAACGACATTGCCCACTAAACCTTGCATCTCCGGACGAGATGCATGATCGTACATGCTTAGTGGTGGCGACACCGACCACTGTGCAAGAGTTGAGTGACACAGTGATTGAAGCAAACGCCCTCAAAGCAATGATTTCAATCACGTTCGCAGTACCTTTAGTCAACAATTTCGACCCAGTCAATTTTAGAGACTGGAAGGTGCTAGCCAAATTCAAATGTGCCCACAAGATGTGGACTCGAGTGGGTGAATCATGGGAGTTGCAACACACGTTGTATAGATTCCGTGTTTATCACAATCTCGGCTTACCGTCGTCGAGTCTGTTCACTCGGAAGAGTGGAGGCAACATGACGATGCAGTTCAAAGGACACCTAGATGGTGCTCCCGTGAACGTACTGGCTGACACTCAAGGGGACGAGTCCTTTGTTGGCCTTGGCTTTACCCAACAGGTTGGCTTGAAGTACAAGCCATCGAATGGCGTAGTTGTTGTCGGTGATAACCATACGGTACCCGTGATTGGTACTTGTAAAGCAAAGATTTGTATTCAAGAATGCAACAGAGTGTCACGTTAAAGGTACTCAACCTTCTTGACCCGTTTGACGTGGTGCTAGGCGATCCCTGGCTCCGTGACAACAAGGCTCTAATGTGGTTTGAATCAAAGCATTTGATCCTTTGAAAAGGACAACGCCGCTTTACGTTGATTCCGTGTACGGAATTATCACCGACCCGACTGAAAGTCCATGCCAGCTTGTCTGCAATGCAGGTCAAGAGACGTATTTGACAAGGTTGTCGATACTTCTTGGCTCAGCTGCAGAAAGTAGAGGACGACGTGACGAAAGGTACGCCACAAGAGATCAGATCTCTGTTGGCGGAGTTCTCGGATGTATTCCAAGATGCACTGGCTGGGCTTCCACCAGAAAGACGCATGGGCCACACGATTCCGCTGCAACCGGAGGTGACTCCTCCGTTTAGATCCATGTATTGCCTTAGTCCAGCAGAAAGGCAAGAGGCCGAACGCCAAATCAAATAGTACCTTGCAAAGGGGTGGATCGAGCCCAGTAGCTTGCCGTACAGTGCGCCCATCCTTTTCGTGAACAAAAAGGACGATGGTTTACGCATGTGCATGGATTGCCGGCTGTTGAACAAGCTGACGGTGAAAAATCGATTCCCCTTACTGCGGATTGAGGACCTTTTTGACCAACTCCAAGGCGCGAAAGTATTTTTGACCTTTGATTTGTCTCAAGGGTACCATCAAATCCGCATCGCGGAAGATGATGTGCCAAAAACCACGTTTCGAACACACATGGGACACAATCAGTTCCGAGTGTTATGCTTCGGGATTACAAATACCCCGGCAACCGTCCAAGGAGAAATGAAGCGAACATCCGCCAAGCAACTCAGACAGTTTGTCTTGGTTTTCCTGGACGATATCTTGGTTTTCTCCAAATCAATGGAAGAGCACATAGAACATATGCGCGAAGTTCTCGCAATCCTTCGAGAATAGAAGTTCTATGCAAAAGTGAGCAAGTGCAAGTTTGCACAAGATGAACTCGAATACCTTGGACTCATCGTCGGCAAGGACGGCATCCGTGTCGACCCACAAAAGGTCCAAGCCGTTGTGGACTGGCCACGTCCCGAGAATGTTTGGTAGATACGTTCTTTCCTTGGCCTTGCAAACTACTTTCGATGGTTTATGCAAGGGTATTCAACCCTGGTAGCACCGATAATCAGGCTCACGCAAAAAGACGTGCGTTAGGAATGGACATCTGATTGCAAGAGCGCTTTTCTCAAGGTCAAAGACCTCCTATCCACGGTGCCCGTCCTAGCTCTTCCAGATCCATCGCAACCGTGGGAGGTTCGATGTGATGCGTCGGTAGTAGGACTCGGAGCTGTCCTCATGCTGAACGGTCACCCAGATGCGTATGAGAGCCGAAAGCTCATTCCCGCGGTAACGCGGTACATGACTGGGGATCAAGAGCTCCTTGTGGTAGTACACGCTTTCAAGATGTGGCGTTGCTACCTCAAAGGTGCTGAAGGGGGTGTGACGATCGTGACCGGCCATAATCCATTGGTGTTTTCCAAACGCAACCGAACCTGTCAATAAGGCAGGTGCGTTGGAGTGAATACTTGAGTCGATTCTCGTTCACATGGGAATATCGGCAAGGACGCATCAATGTGGTTGATCCACTAACCCGAGAGCCTATGGAAATTAAAGCAACCACCGAGGTCAGTGGGTGTTTTATGGCCATTGTAACAGCAACTGTACTACCACCAGATCCCCCTACACCTCTGCGGTAACCACCACGAGAGATTATCCATTGCAACGGTTTTGTAAAAAGGATTCGGATTGGATACTATGTGGCTTCTTGGTTTCAAGACTCTCAAAATCTGGACAAGTACGGCTTGGTGGAGGCCGCAGGCATCTTTTGGCACGGAGAACAAGTTGTTGTCCCAAACTTGGGAGACCTTCGAGCAAAGGTTATCTCCCAGTTCCATGACCCGACGGTAGCAGGTCATATGGGACCCCGAAACACCGGACAAGCACTCTCGGACCACTATATGTGGCCATGGTGGAGTGTTGATGTCCATAAATATTGCATGACATGCGACCCATGTCTTTGAAATAAGGCTAGCAACAAGAAGCCTGCTGGACTCCTCCAACAGCTTCCCATTCCTGGGACTCCATGGGAGTGCGTCAGCATGGACTTCGTTACTGGTCATCCGGACACGGCCCGTGGCCATGATGCAATACTAGTGGTTGTGGATCTTTTGACAAAGATGACACACTTCATTCCTACAACCACTGACGTGAACGCAGAGGAGACCGCTCGTCTCTTCTTTGAGGGTGTCGTAAAGTACCACGGCTTGCCGTTGCGCATTATCTCTGATCGAGTTCAAAACGTTGCTAGTACGTTCTGGCAAAAGATGCACGAGTACTTCGGCACTGAGTCGCAAATGTTGACAGCATTTCACCCTCAAACTGATGGACAAACAGAGCGCATGAATCGCACTCTAGAGCAGATGCTCCGCATGTACATGGAGCCTGCCATGCATGATTGGGACAAATTCCTAGCACCGGCAGAGTTTGCGGTGAACAACGCGGTGAACAAGTCCACACAGTTCACACCATTCGTGTTGAACAGTGGTCGGCATCCAGTGGTACCCTCTTCATTGGTGAAGAGTGGAAGTACAGGAGGGCAGGTTCCTTCCGCTCAAGCGTTTGCCGAGCGCATCGACTCCTTGTTACAAGAGGCAAAGGGTCACCTTCAAGCAGCTCGGCAACGACAAAAGGCATATGCCGACAAATGTCACCGGGAGGTCTTGTTTGACATCGGTGACAAAGTGTTGCTTAGCACTAGAAACCTTCAGCTGAAGTTTTCAGGGGCAAGAAAACTTCTACCGAAGTGGATTGGGCCGTTTCCCATTGTGGCACGCATCGGGCCAGTGGCATACCGATTGCTACTTCCGCCGAGTATGAAGATACATGACGTGTTTCATGTGAGCTTGCTGGCTCCATACACGGCAGAAGGAACCGTTCAGCCACCGCCAGCAGTCCTGGCTATCGACAGCCAATACAAGGTCCTTTGCATATTCCAGCACCGAGAGCGTACTATTCGGTCGCGCGTTGTCAAGAAGTACCTCGTTCATTGGGCCGGTTGTGGACCTTAACATAATTCATGGGAGCCCGAGTCTCGGTTGCCCACAGGGGTGGTCAACGAGTACTGGAGCAAGCTTGCAGCTAGCACAAATCGACGCGTGGCATGAGGTACCACCTGAACGTAGAAAAAGTGAACAACATTCCCACAAGGCAGCATTCATGGACAGCGACCATAGGAGGTTGGGGACGCCCAACATGGTCGTCGCGCGGACGCTCCAGCCTAAAGGGGGGAGGCCGCTAGCCGTGCTGACCTACAAGCTGTAGCTTAGGTCTAAGTACCATGCACGTGTTCATGTTTAGCTGGTGATTGAAATTATCAATTTTCTTTCGCAATGTTGATGACTCACTGACTGACAATCCTACTTGTTCATGAACCGGGATGGTTCATAATAAGTGGGGAGGAATGTAGCGGGACGGCCGGTTCGGCCCTCTCTCCTCGCTGAAGCGAGGGGTGGTTGCGCTAAACCCCTTGCATCAGCGAGGGCTTGCCAACGGCCAGCAATTCGCTGGCCGCTGGCCAGCTCGCTGCCGGCCGGCTCGAGAGTTGGTGGCCGGCAAAGAGACCGGCCGGCCACCGGCCGGCCAGTCGCCAGCCGCCGATCGCGGCCTCAGCCCGATCGACGGCTGAGGGGCCACGAGGGCCTTGAGCTCGTGCCCTCGCCCCCCATCGCCCTCCTTGCAAACAAGCAAGAGAAGACGAGGGATAGGGGAGCGAGGGTGAGGTCGAAATAGCTAGCGCGAAATCGCAAGCGTGCCTCGCACGCGACGATTTTGCACCAGAACGACAAAACATAAATTGAAGTTTGTTTACGACAAACTTCGACATAAAACAAACCATATAACTCGTGCGAACACACGAGTTCGAGGTAAAAACCCCCCGTTTGGGTCCCAAAACCAGGGGTTTGGTTAAAAACGGAAATGGGCTTCCGGAGACTCGAAATATTCGAGTCTCCCTGCTCTGGGTCGTTGATGACGATTGCCCCTCAGTCTTGCAAAGGGGGTAAACCCCTGACGCGGACTGAGAACGCCATTCTGCGAACTCCGACGATGACTTCAGAGCAGGAGCTGGAGACTCGACCCGTTACATATTGTTATACCTTCATAAGAAATAGAAATCATATAATGGTAAGGAAACGGGCACAATTACATCTCATTATGTCGTAAAAGGAGATTTTATATTCCAATATCATTGTGAACATGAAAAGAACTATAATGTCTCTTCATTTTCACATCAAACTTCAAGGGGTAGATGTTATGAAAACCGTTCTTAGGGATAGAATTTTTATCATTTTACATAAAACTAGTAAAATCATGGAAATTCATTCTGGGCAAAGAATTGAATCTAGAACATTATTTCAAACAGGATTTATGAATGACTAGGAATGGGGAAAATGATTTTTTAATTTGTAAAGAGTGAATTATGTATTCTATTTTTTCCCTCTATAAATAAAATTGATTTTTTTAAAGGAATAGGGTTAATGGAGAATTATTTTTCAAACGTTTTTCAAGATGAAATGATTGTGATTTCCATGGAAAGAAACATATGATGGATATTTACTCTTCATAAATGATGCAATTTATTTGATTACCGTTAATACTTTTTATGAAGGAATAGTAATGCTAAGAATATCAATTCATTTTAATCAATCATAATAATATTACCTGAAAATAATAAATCATAATTGTTTTCCCTTTTTCAAAATGATTAGTTCTTAATCTTTACCATGAACGGAAGTAGGTTTATTAAATGAATTATATGGTAAAAAGGGATGAAAGGATTAAATTTAACTTTAATTAAAGTTTTCCAATACGAAATTGTATAATTTGAGATCATTTGTGCCTTACCTTTTGATTGAAATGAAAAACGAATCGTAACTTCTTCCATTTGGATAAACTATTTGGCATGGATATTGAATACTCTTAGTGATAAGTTGTGGTAAAATTTAATCAGGCTGTAGTGGTTACCATGAATTCATTTTAATTTATTTTATTATTCCTAAAGGCATCCTCTTTTATTGTTAACTTCATGCTTTTAAAAGATATTCATACTTTATTTACTATCCAAAATCATTTGATGGAATGATAAGCTCCAATGAATACACAAACTTTATCAAAGAAAAAGATGTATTCAAACCATGGATGTGTTGATGGAATGAAATTTGTCTGATTTATGTGCTTGTTTCATTCATTTTCTTGGTTACGACCAATGAAACCAATGCCGCAAGCATCGTTTTCCCAAATCAAACATCTCTATTAACTAGATCTAGATTTTGCTTAGGTTTTCCTATGAAATGTTTCTGTGGTGAACATCAAACCTTCGTTTTGACCAATAAAACCAATGCCAAAAGCGTCATTTTCCAAAATCAAACATCTCTATTAACAAGACCTAGATTCTACTTAGGTTTGCTTATGAAATGTTTCCGTAGTAAACTTCAAGCCTATTACTTCTCTCGAAAACATTAAATGATCATGAAAATTATTATCCATTATTTCGCAAGTAAATTAGAGGTTTATACACCGTTGTTGACAAAGGGATTAACGAGCACTGGCAGATTGGGGCTATCAATTGCAAATAATTTCCGTGACCGAACAACGAGGACAGATAAGGTCTGAATGGAATCACTTAGGGCAATGAATCATTATACTTGTCGCAAACGAAGCAATGGATCCAAAACTCTTCTTGGGTCAAGTAGCAACATAGGACATTGTTGTGCAACACCAAAACCAATTTGGGGAAGGGCGTGTTTGAGTAACACCATAGTGGACTATGAAAAACTACAATCCACCTTTAACTCTCTAACAGTACCTCCCAATACCAAATGTGCTTAAATGTTTCTCAAAGACACTTTTGCATGTGCGAGGAAAATGAAGAGACTACAATCTGCATTTGACAAGAGAGAACTTCCCAAGCTTTGGTACTGAAAACCCAAAAGTGTTAGACTGAATGGAATGTGGATGATTCATGTTATGCTGAACGGAGGGTAGATGGTGAACATGTAGAAATTACAAGGTAGAACACGGTTTGAGCATAGAGGACAATTGAGCAATTTCAAAT
>SZWC01023650.1:0-27064 GCA_023375785.1 Penium margaritaceum
GGGGGGGGGGGGGGGGGGGGGGGGGGGAGATGCTGTAACCTCTATCCCCCTTCCCCACGGTGTCAGAGGGTCTGTCGTGTTCGTCCTCTCACATGCCTATGTGTTTGCATCGCCTTTGTGGCATGGGGTGGCACTGCGCGGCGCAGCGTGGCGTGGCGTGGCGTGACGTGGCGTGGCGTGGCGTGGCGTGGCGTGACGTGGCGTGTTGGAAGGGGGTGGGATGGGGTGGGGTGTGTGCAGTTCATAGAGCTGGACAAGGAGAAGAAGAAGGTGTTCATTCCGGTGATTCGCAACGGCCAGCGTGTGAAGTTGTCGGTGTTTGACATTGTGGTGGGCGACGTCGTCATGCTCTCCATCGGCGACGTCATCCCATCTGATGGCGTTCTCATCCAGGGTGGGTTGCGTTGCATTGAATCGCATTGTGTTGCATTGTGTTGCGTTGCGTTTCGTTGCGTTGCATTGCGTTGCGGCTTGCCGCGGCATGTTGCAGGGTAGACGTCGTGGCGTCTCCGCATTGCAGTGTCGGTGCTCATGTGAAACCACGCTTGTCGATGCAGCCATGGTGGTGTTCACGTGCACAAGTCTCTGTTCGGTTGATTCAGCCATGGTGGTGTTCACGTGCACAAGTCTCTGTTCGGTCGATGCAGCCATGGTGGTGTTCACGTGCACAAGTCTCTGTTCGGTCGATGCAGCCATGCTGGTGTTCACATGCACAAGTCTCTGTTCGGTCGATGCAGCCATGCTGGTGTTCACGTGCACAACTCTCTGTTCGGTCGATGACCAAAATTCGTAGAAAGTGTGTATGGTGGTGCGCCCACATTTGGGCGCTGAAAAGCACGAGAATAGCTCGCAAAGCACGAGCTTGTGTGTCCCCCCTGGCCAGTCATGCATGTGACCGTAGCCACCTTCATCATCATCATCACTGGCAGCAACGACTTGTTCTTGTCGTTGCGGCCGTCGCCGCTGCCGCCGCTGGTGTCATCAGTGTTGCTGTAGTCGCTGCCGCCGCTGCAGCCTCTGTCTTGTTTTTGCATTCGTCTTGTTCTCAGTCATTGTCGTTGTTGTCCTTGTCGACCTCGTCATCTTGTCCTTGTTGCTGTCGTTGCTACCGTCATCGTCGCCGCTACCGCCGCTGCCGCCGCTGCCACAGATGCGGCTGTTGCTGTCGCTGTTGTGTTGCCGTCGTCGTCGTCGTCGTCGTCATCGCCATCGTCGACAACGTCATCGTCTTCGTCGTCACCATCGCCGTCTTTGTCGATGTCGTCATTGTCGGCGTCGACGGCGGGGTCGTCGTCGTCGTCATCGTCGTCGTCGTCATCATCGTTCTGTCGTCATCGTCGTCATTCTGTCATTGTTGTCGCCGCCTCCGCCGCCGCCGCCGCCGCCGCCGCCGCCGCCGCCACTGCAGCTGTCGTCGTTGCCATCGTCGTCGTCGTCGTCGTCGTCGTCGTCGTCGTCGTCGTCGTCGTCGTCGTCGTCGTCGTCGTCGTCGTCGTCGTCGTCGTCGTCGTCGTCGTCGTCGTTGTCATCGTCGTCGTTGTCGTCGTTGTCGTCGCCACAGCCGCCGCTGCTGCTGCTGCTGCCGCTGCTGCTGTGGCCACCGCTGCTGCTGCCGCCGCCGATGCAGCTGCTGCCGTCATCTCCGTGGCTGCCACCGCCGCCGTTCTTGTCGTTGTTGTCGCAGTCGTCGTAGTCGTCGTCTCCGTTGTCGTAATTGTTAGTCGCTGTCTTCGTTCTTGGCATAGCTGTCATCGCCATTGCCCAGTCACAATGGACACAGCATGCTGCAGCAGGGGTATGAAGTGTTGTGGCGGTGGCTGGTGTGGCTAACGCGCACTTGTGCAACCCAACGCGTGCGCAGGCAGCAGCCTGGTGGTGGACGAGTCGTCGATGACAGGCGAGAGTCTGCCGGTGCGCAAGAACACGACGGACCACCCGTTCTTGCTGGCAGGCACCAAGGTGCAGGACGGCAGCGGCACCTTCCTCACCACCGGCGTGGGCATGCAGACGGAGTGGGGCCACCTCATGGCCAAGCTCAGCGACGACGGCGAGGAGGAGACGCCTCTGCAGGTGAGTGGTCGTGCGGCGTGGGGGGCATGTTGAAAAGCTGGGGCGTGTGCATGCGTGTATGTGGTTGTGCTGTTGTGTGTGGTTGTACGACGTGGCAATGGTGGCGCGGTGTCCTGGTGCGTTGCAATCGCACATGCTGAGAAAGTGGCGGAACAGCTGGCGGGGCCGCTGGTGGCCGTGTAGCCTGGTGTTGGTGTTGGTGTTGGTGTTGGTGTTGGTGTTGGTGTTGGTGTTGGCTTTGGTGTTGGTGTTGGCTTTGGTGTTGGTGTTGGCTTTGGTGTCGGTGTTGGTGTTGGCTTTGGTGTTGGTGTGGCTGTCGGTGTTCCACGGTGGGACCTGCAGTAGTGTTGTGCATTTGCAGCTGTGCTGACCTGGAGGTCAGATGGTCTAGGTCAAGGTCAAGCAGTGCAGAGGTTATCCTCTGCCTCTTGGAGGCAGAGGATAACCTCTGGGTGGTGGGGGTGGGGGGGAGGGGGGGCTGGCAGGATGGGTAGGGTCTGCATGGGGTTGGGAGGGCTGTTGCAGAGGTTGTGGCCCACACGCTGCCGGCAACTTGTGGGCAGCGTGTGGGTAGGCACTCAGGCGGGAGGCTGCCCTCACATTGCCGTGCATGTGAAGGAAATAGTTTGGCCTGTGAGGCTGGGGAGTATGAATAAACCAGTTGACACTGTGTGAGGATGTCTGAAGGGATGAAGGACAACACGATGTCAGGTTACTGCCCAGCCTGCCTCACGGGAGGGTGGGCCGTGACCTGTGGCATGGGGTCACTGGTTCGAACGCCTTGATCCGCGACCCCGAACTGCCCAGTGGCTTACCTGTTGGAGGGAAGAAGAGGTTCCACTGGCCACGGGGCAATATGGCCAATGCTTAGCATACACTTGTGAACCAGCTTGTTGGCAGGAGACTGGTCATATTTCCCGCCCCCTCCCCCTTGTCCCCACAAGGCAAGCGGTCGTGCCGGGGTCAAACCTCTGACTGTGCATTGTCTCGAGCTCACGACCACTGCGCCATCTTGTGGCTTCAAACCTACCCTGTCTCCCCCTCCCACTTGATTGTTGGAAGGGGAGGTGGGGGGGTAGGTTACAACCTCGAACTTGACCTCAACCTTGACCTTAACTGCTCGACATTCGACCAATTGGAATCGGTCGGAGGTGGGATCTGCACAGATGTGCAGCAATGCAGTCTGCTGTGGACGCAGCAGCTTGCGCACGTCTTGAAATCACGAGCGGCCAAAGTGCCTGCTTGCGCATTGATGCTGCCTTGCTTATGCTGTGACGGGGATGGAATTGTGCGCATGGCAAGAACCTGCAGGGTGTGCGTCGGTCATGTCCTGGTGTGTGCGCTTTTTGCATGGTGTGTTCTGGATGCATGGCGTGCGCAAGCGTGCACGTGCATGTGTGCATGCATGTGCACACGTGCGCACACACACATCTATACACACACACACACACACACACACACACACAAACACACACACACACACACACACACACACACATACACACACACACACACACACACACACACACACACACACACACACACACACACACACACACACACACACACACACACACACACACACACACACACACACACACACACACAAAAACACACGCACACACACAAACACATTTCTCCCTCATACCCCCCTATATACACACACATTTCTACCGTTCTTGTTGCATCTATTTTTGGGATTCTTCCTACAATACCATTGCAATTTGTCTTGCTTCAAATGGTTGATAAATGAGTATGATAGTGGTGGTTTTCTCACACGCCATGAACCGGGGATCCGAGATAAAGACACAAATGTTGAGCCCATACAAGGAATCAATTGACGGGTGAGTCTTGCTAGTTCAGACTCCCGGACTGGCTGGTGAGCGAGGCATTCCAGCATGTCATTTTTGAGCAAGGGAAAAATTCCCTTGTGCTTCGCAGATCAGCTGGCTAGTCTGTGCCCTGCCACACACTCAAGGTAAGACCTATGTCACAAGCTCACCTAGGAATCATGTAGGCATTTGTGCAATAAAGACCAAAAGTAAATCCGGAGGACACACCTGATAAAAACCTTGGCAGCCCTCAGGGAGGTGATCAGGGTCACCATGAGCCACTAGGCAGGACCAATTTCTTGTAGAAAACAAGATGCAGGTTGCAAGGAAAAAAAGTACGGAAGTGTGTAAAGTTATGTAGAGAGTGCAAATGCTGGTTTGACTCATGGATGAGAAAGTAAACTATAACAGATTTCTAACTAGCTAAAGCACACCTCATTTGGCGCATGCAGCTGGGAGAACCACTCTTTTAGAATTCTCCTCCTAGCACAATTCTTGCCTAGTGGGATGAGTGGCAGTCATACTGTCAGACAAGAGAATTTCAATCCATGCCATGTGCACAACCAATGATCTTGGTGGAGACTTTTCTTGAAGTTCCATCAAGACCCTCCTGCCACCTTTCTACCTTGAAGGCCGCTCCAAGCCTCTGTGGCTAGTAACTCTGGCCATTATTGGTGGTGGTAGTGCAGGAACCGTCACTTGCACCGGACCACTGCTCCCAAACCTTGAAAATCCATTTCTCCCTCAAATGGACTTCCAATCAAATTCCGTACAATGCTACAGATCCAGGAAGACATCCTCTATGAATCTGTTGTTTCTGTCAAATTTTCATCAAGCAACGCACTTTGGTCACTTTTGCCACCCTACATCCATCATTCTCTCACTTTGCAGAAACAAAAATTACAAAATTGCACACTGTGGCCTTAGCTGCTGAAAGCAATGTACTGCCAGCAGCTTGGTCAGGAAATGTTCCACCATCATGCTTGAGGGGCAGAACTTGATGTGCAACATCTTGTTTGCCACAAGCTCACGGAAGAAGTGGTAACAAAGATTGATGTGCTTGGTGCGGACATGGAAATCTGAATTCTTTGTGAGTGTGATGCCGCTCATGTTGTCACAATACATAGAAGTTGTTGTCTTCGGCCATCCAAAACTTGCCAGTAGCTCATGTAGCCACACTGCTTCCTTTGCTGGTTTGCTATGAGCAATGACCTCTTCCTTTGTGGAGGAGAGAGCAGGACACTCCTTCCTCCCCTTGCTGATTGCTGCTCCTTCAAGAAAAAGCACAAAAGCACTGGTCAATCTCCTTGTCTCCAGATGTATTTCCCAATCAGCGTCGATACAACTAATGAAGATGTAGCTTTTGTTATCATTGAAGGTGAGGCTAAGGATGTTTTTGCTGTCAAAGTAACATGCACACAATGACCGCCTCCCAATGTGGCCGACCCAGGTCGGCACAGAACTTGCTTACTGCTCCTAATGCTTGGCTGATGTCAAGGAGTGTGCCGACTGCAAATACATGAGACTCCCGACTGCTGCTTGGTTTGATACCGGCTCCATGCGTCTGCTCTCCTGCTTGTTGTAAGGATTATGCGTGAGGCTCAAATCACTCCCACTTCCAGCAGTTTCACCACCTTCCATGCACCTCCCATGTTGAAGCGCTAGACGATGTCGCTCATGTAGGTGCTTTGCGACGGTTCCAAGATCTGCTGCTGCCAATCAGGCTTCACCTGGAGACCCAGGTAGTAGCTCAACTCTCCGCTGCCTTTCATGACAGACGTGGCTGCAAGGGACTGCTTAGAATCATTGAAGAGAGACTTTGAGACAGAGGCAACATGTGAGTCATCACCATGGAGCAGGGTGATGACCTTGCTTGCATCCAATGTGATGGATATGAGAGTGCGAGAAAGTGACAAAAATAGGTTTCTTGATAAAACTCATCTTGCATAACATTTTCTTAAAGGATATTTCACAGGTTACAACACAATTTCTACAGAACTTGATTCGGAGTCCATTTGAGTGAGATATGGATTTCCAAAGTTTGGAGATCATGAGTGGGATTCAAGTGATGACCTGAGCACTTTGAGCTCAGAAGGCGGCAGGATTATTGGCCAGGACGGCTGAGAGCAGCCTTCAAGGAGAAAAGGCGGCTGGAGGACCTCCGAGAGACTTCAAGGAAGGTGCAGACAATGATTGTTGGTCGTCCAAGTAGTGTGAGGCATAATTCTCTAGTGTGACAATGTGACTGCCACTCATCAAGCTAGGCCACGAGAGTGTGCTAGAGGGTAGACTTTGACAGAGTGTATCTCAGTGCTCCCTAGGCCAAATGAAGCATATAAGGGCTTTTTAGAAAGCTGTGACAATGCAAGTTTTCACTCAAGACTCTATTGAGACATTCGCTTTCTCTAAGAATCTATACTTGCTTCCGTAATTTCTGTCTGTGCAACCTGCAACCCCCTCTCACAAACAGTTGGTCCTGCTTAGGCGGCTCTTAGTGAGCCTGATCACCTCCCTGAGGGCTACCCCAATTTCCATCAGTGGTATCGGAGCTGGAACAAGGCTTTGTATCATCCTTGAGGCATTCCTTGCACCTTGTTGTGTGAGAGAGCCGTTTGTGGGCTGAACGTTGCACTACCATGGCGACATCCGCTTTCGTGGTGGCAACATCGTCAAGTTTGAAGGCAAGAACTTCTTCAACAAGAGCAACAACATGAAGATGGTGCTGACGGAGAAGGGTCTCTGGAGCCAAGTGGATAAGAAGGAGAAGGAACCACTAGAAAGCTCCCTCTCCCCTGTCGAGGCCCGTACCTACCGTGAGAAGCGTGACCGCGCCCTCGCCACCATCTACCTCCACCTCGCCGAACGGCAGCAACTCCTTGTCCGTGGCATCCTCACGCCAAAGGAGGTTTGGAAAAAGCTTGAGTCCACTTATGCTTCCAAGTCAATCCTCATGAATATGCAGCTGCGTTGTCGCTTTCACACTGTGAATATGGATCAGTCCGGATCCATGATTGACTACATCAACATGGTGAAGTCTCCCTCTGACCAGCTTTCTGCGATTGAGGACCCTGTCAAGGAGCGTGTGCTCATGGTAACCATCCTTTCTGGTCTTCCTAGCAGCTACACTCCTCCCATTGTTGCCATGGACCAGCCTGGCAACAAGCTCTCCCTCAATGATGTGGAGGAGAGCCTCCTGTTGGTGGAGGAGCGGCGCAAGGGAGAAGAGGGCGGAAGCAGACTGGACGTCGCTCTCATCACCAACTCTGGTCATGGGAGTAGCGCTGCACCAACCAGGGGCAACGGCGGAGGATGGAAGAAGAAGGGGAGCTGCCGCCACTGCGAGAAGGCGGGCCATTGGACGCGCGAATGCCGGAAGAGGAAGGCGGACCTTGCGGCTGGAGTGGGAGCGGGAAAATAGTCCGACACTTCCGCAAATGCCGCACATTGGGAGAGTGGATTTGTTACAACTATCCGGTTCCTGCACGTCTCCGACAACACCGCCCTGTTCTGGATCATTGACTCGGGAGCCACGCGGCACATGATGTGTCGCCGGGAGTGGTTCGTTGCCTGCACCATCATTGAGCCTCGTCAGGTGTACATGGGGGACAACCATGTGTAAATGGCGGTTGGGGAGGGTGAGATTGTGTTTTGTGCTTCTGTTGAGGGTAAGAACGTGGAACATCATGTGAAGAGGGTGTTCCATGTTTCGGAGCTGGCAGCTAACCTCCTCTCTGTCTCATCTCTCATCT
Organism: Penium margaritaceum; assembly: GCA_023375785.1. NCBI lineage: Eukaryota > Viridiplantae > Streptophyta > Zygnematophyceae > Desmidiales > Peniaceae > Penium > Penium margaritaceum. The sequence continues at coordinate 7,652 of SZWC01023650.1, forward strand.
CCGAAGGCATGCAGGTTTGCTTTGAGAAGGGTGGCTGCACCATCTCTGCCCGTGCATGCAGTGTGCTTGCAAAAGCAAACAAGGAGGACGGTTTTTACCACCTCTACATAGCGTCGGAGAAGGAAGCTGACTCAGCGTTGGCGGTGAGAGAGGAAAAACACAACATCGGCCTCTGGCATTGCTGGCTCGGTCACCTCGGCTCTGCCGCCATCATCTCCATGCAGCAGATGGTCCGCGGCCTGGAGCTCAAGGGGGTGAAGCAGCTTGGTGCATCGGCTTGTGAGAGCTGCATTGAAGGGAAGCAAGCCCGCGCTTCTTTCACGAGGGACGGGAAGGGGGCAGCTGAGCTTCTCTCACTCGTTCACTCTGATTTGTACGGTCCCATGCCATCACAGTCCTTGTCCGGCACGTTGTACTTTGTCATGTTCATTGATGACAAGTCGAAAAAGACGTGGGTGCCCTTCCTGGCTGGCAAGGATGAGTGCTTTGATGCTTTTAAGGTGTGTATTGCTGCTGCACTGAATGAGAGTGGCAGACGGTTGAAGGTGCTTCGCACCGATGGTGGAGGAGAGTACCTCTCCAATGACTTCTGGACCTTCCTCAAGCGTCACAGGATCAGGCACAAGGTCACCCCACCTGGAACACCGCAGCTGAACGGTGTGGTAGAACGCGCGAACTGCACGCTCATGGAGCGTGTTTGGAGCATGCTCAAAGACACGGAGCTCCCGCCAATCGTTTGGGTGGAAGCGGTCAACACCGCCGTGTACCTGAAAAACCGGAGTCCCACGCGTGCCGTGCCACTGATGACACCGGAGGAGGTCTGGACAGGATGCAAGGCAACAGTCAAGCACCTGAAAGTCTTCGGGTGTGGCGCATTCGTGCATGTGCCTGCTAGCAACCGTAAGAAGCTGGACGCAAAGTCGGTGAAGACGGCCTTCCTTGGCTACGACACCATGGGATACCGCCTCTACAACCTCGCTACTCGCAAGATCATCCGCAGCCGCGACATCGTCTTTCAAGAGGACGTGAAAGGGTGGACTTGGAGCCCTATGACTGCTGTTCCACTTGCTCCCACACTTGTACCTGAAGTGGGAGAAGTTCCGGTAGCAAAAGAGGACAGTGCGGAAGATGGCGGTGATAGCGGTAACGACAAGGAGGTGGAGGGAGCTGAGAAGGAGGAGGAGCCAGCAGCCAAATCTGATGAGAAGGAGGAACAAAACAACATACAGCAGCTGCCACGACAGTTGGCACGCACAAGAAAAGGTGCAAAGGACAGTGGGGAGCCGCTGAGGCGATCCTAACGTCTCACAAGCAAACAGAGGCCGTTGGAGGAGCTGGTGAACCTGTGCACCGTTCCACCAACAACGGAATCGTCTGATCTTGAGCTTCTTTTCCTCACAGTCACTGATGACTCAGCCACATTTGCTGAAGCCATGCGTAGCACCGAGGCGGCAGATTGGCATGCCGCAATAGACGAGGACTATGGTGCGCTCATGAAGAATGGCACCTGGACCCTCGAGGAAGCTCCACGTGGCAGCTGGGTGATTGGATGCCGGTGGATCTTCAGGTGCAAGCATGGTTTGGATGGTAAGGTGCTCAGGTACAAAGCACGGCTGGTTGCAAAGGGGTATGTGCAGACTGAGGGTGTGGAGTACAATGAGACATTTGCACTTGTCGCAAAGTTCCCATCCATCCAAGTAATCCTTGCACTTGCTGCTGCTATGGACTGGGAGGTGCACCATATGGATGTGACTTCTGCATTTCTGAATGGTGACCTCAAGGAGGATGTGTACATGGAGCAGCCAGAGGGGTATGTGGTGGAGGGAAAGGAGGATTTGGTGTGCAAGCTTGTGAAGGCCCTCTACAGCCTGAAGCAAGCCCCGCGAGCATGGTACCACAAGATGGATGAGCAGTTGGCTGGCCTTGGCTTTGTGTGCAGTGAAGCAGACCATGCTCTCTATGAGCGCACACAAGAGGCAAGCCAGATCATCATCTTGCTCTATGTTGATGATCTGCTCATTGCATCTGACTCCAAGTCTCTTTTGGACGATGCAAAGTAGTCCCTTGCTACCACGTTTGACATGAAGGACATGGGAGAGCTTAGCTACTACCTTGGCCTTCAAGTCTAGCGTAACCGGCAGGAGCAGACTTTGGAGCTGTCGCAGAGCACGTAGGTGAGCGACATCGTTAAGCGCTTCAACATGGCAGGAGGGCGCAAGGCCGCTACACCACTGGAAGTGGGAGTGAAGCTGAGCATGACGCAGACTCCCCACGGCAGGCAAGATAGCAGCCGCATGGAAGCAGTGGCGTACCAAGCAACAGTTGGGAGCCTCATGTACACAGCCATCGGCACGCGCCTTGACATCAGCCAAGCAGTGGGAGTTCTTAGCAAGTTTTGCGCGAATCCGGGCGTGCCGCATTGGGAGGCGGTTAAGCGGGTGTTGCGCTACCTTGACAGGAGCAGCAGCCTTTGCCTCACCTTCAACCAAAACAGCAGCCCCATCCTCATCGACTACAGTGACGCAGATTGGGGAGGTGACTTGGACACAAGGAGGTCGACCAGTGGGTTCGTGTTTGTGCTTGGGGGAGGTGCAATCAGCTGGAGGAGCAAGAAGCAAGAGTGTGTTGCCCTCTCCCCCACCGAAGCAGAGTACATCGCCCTGAGTGAAGGAGCAACGGAAGCTCTGTGGCTGTGTGAGCTGCTAGAAAGCCTTGGACAGCAGAAGACCACAGCCACCACCATCTGCAATGACAACATGAGCGCCATTGCTCTGACGAAGAACACCGAGTTTCACGCCCGCAACAAGCACATCGACCTGCGGTACCACTTCATCTGCAAGCTCGTGGCAAAGCAGGTGGTGCAGATCAAGTTCTGCCCTTCAAGCAAGATGTTGGCAGACTTTCTGACCAAGCCGCTGGCAGCGCACCGCTTTCAGCAGCTCAGGGGACAGTGCGGACTTGTGTGATTTTTATTCTCCCAAAGTGGGAGAATGATGGATATGAGAGTGCCAGAAAGTGACAAAAATAGGTTGCTCGATAAAAATCATCAGGCATAACAGTTGCGTAGAGGATGTTTCACAGGTTCCAACACACTCTATAGAACTCGATTCGGAGTCCGTTTGAGTGACATATGGATTTCCAAAGTTTTGAGATCATGGGTCGGGTTCAAGTGACGACCTGAGCACTTTGAGCAGAAAAGGCGGCAGGATTATTGGCCAGGACGGCTGAGTGCAGCCTTCAAGGAGAAAAGGCGGCCGGAGGACCTCCAAGAGACTTCAAGGAAGGTGGAAACAATGATTTTTGGTCGTCCAAGTGGTGTGAGACATAATTCTCTTGTGTGACAAGGTGACTGCCGCTCATCATGCTAGGCCAGGAGAGTGTGCTAGAGGGTAGACTTTGACAGTGTGTATCTCAGTGCTCCCTAGGCCAAATGAGGCATATAAGGGCTTGTTAGAAAGATGTGACAATGAGTTTTTTCACTCAAGAGTTGATTCAGACATTTGCATTCTCTGCAAACCTACATTTGCTTCTGTAATTTATGTCTGTGAAACCTGCAACCCCCTCTCACAAACAGTTGGTCCTGCCTAGGCAGCTCTTAGTGAGCCTGATCACCTCCCTGAGGGCTGCCCCAGTTTCCACCACAATCCGCACCCATAGGTTGCATTATGTACATCACTGTGCACAAAACCAATGCTAGCCAACTGCTCATCAATCTTGTGATGCTATGCACGCAACGCTTGCTGAAGGTGATAGAGTTCCTTCACGAATTTGCACAAATGGTTGTCATGCCCTTCCACCACATACCTCTCTGGCTACTCCATGTACACATCCTCCTCAAGGTCACCATTCTAAAATGCATATGTTACATCCATCTTGTGCGCCTCCCAGTCCATCGTAACATAAGAGCAAGGATTGCACAGATGGAGGAAAACTTTGTGATGGTTGCGAACATCTCATTGCGATCCACACCCTCAGTCAGCGCATACCCCTTTGCAACCAGTCATGCTTTGTACCTGAAAACCTTACCATCAACATCATGGTTGCGCCGGAAGATCCACCTACAGCTGATCACTCGGCTGCCTCGCAGAGCTTTCTTGAGAGTCCAGGTCTAGTTCTTCATGACTGCCTTGTATGTCTCGTCTGCTATCGCACACCAATTTGCTACATTTTCACTGTGCATGACTTTGCTGAATTTCGTTGGGTTGTTGCCCATGGTGAGAAAGAGGAGCTCGAGGTCAGAATACTACTGTAAACATGAAAAATTGCACATGTTCACAACCTTCAGCAGTCTCTGTTTGTTTGTGTGGCACTCGGATCACCACAATGGCTACGGGACCATCCGCACCATGGTTTAGGCTTGCAGACCTTCGTGGCAGCTGTTGTTGCTTTCTTGGCTGCTCCTCCTTGTGTGCTTTGGTTGCAGGGTGCTTCCCCTCCTCAGCTCCCTCTGCTGCCATGTCACCACTACCTTGTGCTCTCTCCTCTTCAGCTGCAGGCTCGCTGGCTCCCACAGGCTCAAGAGCTGGTGCAACTGTGTCTGCTTCCATAGGGCTCCATGTCCAGCCCTTCACATCCTCCTTGAATACCACGTCACGGCTACAGACGATCTTGCGTGCGGCGAGGTTGTACAGGGGGTATCCCATGCTGTTGTAGCCAAGAAAGGCAACCTTCACAACCTTGGAATCCAGCTTGTTGCGGTTAGCGGTAGGCATATGGAAAAATGCGGCACACCGAAACACTCTTTGGTATGTGAAATTTGGCTTGCATCCCATCCACGCATCCCCCAGCGTCATCAGCAGCACGCACGTGTCAGGTTCCAATTTTTCAGGGGCACAGCGGTGTTGACTGCCCCCACCCAGAACATTGGTGGGAACTCAGATTCCTTGAGCATGGTGTGGACACGCTCCATGAAATTGTGGTGGGCATGCTCAGAAACACTGTTCAGCTACGGTGTTACGGGTGGCGTCACCCTGTGTTGGATCCCGCGTTGCCTGAGGAAGTTGCGGAAGTCACTAGAGAGGTACTCGCCTCCGCCATCGGAATGAAGCACCTTTAGATGTCTACCACTCTTATTCTGTGAAACAGCCACATATGCCTTGAATGCACAAAAACAATCATCCTTCCTGGCTAGAAAGAACACCACTTCTTCCGCATCTTTTCATCAATGAATGTGACAATGTACAGCTTGCAAGACAAGGACTGTGATGGCATGGGACCACACGCATCAGATTGCACAAGAGAGAGAAGCTCAACTGCCACCTTCCCCTTCCTGGTAAACTGGGATTAGGCTTGCTTCCCTTTGATGCAACTCTTGCAGGCGAACGGACCGGCTGCTTCACCTCCTTCACCTACAGTTCATGCACCAGCTGCTGCATGGAGATGATTGCGCTGAAGTCAAGATGTCCAAGCCTGCAATGCCACAGGCTGTTGTCGCTGTCTCCCACTATTGCAGCTGCCACTGAGGCAACTTCCTTCTCTGATGCCCCAAAATATGGTAAAGGCCATTGTCTTTGTCCTCCATTGCAAGAACCTGGCCCACACATGCTGAGATGGTGCAGCCACCTCAAAGCGTAGATGTAGGCCTTGGGAGATGAGAGAAGAAACACAGAGGAGGTTAGTTGCAAGCTCCAAAACATGGAGTACCCCCTTTGCACAACATTCCACATGCTTCTCCTGAACAAAAGCATACAAGACAATCTCGCCCTCTCCCACTACCACGTGTACATGATTGTCACCCATGTACACCCGGTGAGGTTCAATAGCCGTGTAGATGACAAACCTCTCCCCATTATAGGTCATGTGCTGAGTGGCTCCCAAGTCAATGATCCAGAAGGAGGCGGTGTTCGCAAAGATGTGCAGGACCCGGATGGTGCTCACAAAGCCACTCTCCCAATCAGCGGTATTGGTGGAGGCGTCGGATTGCTTCCCTGTTCCTAGCCGAGTCGCAAGGTCTGCCTTCTTCTTTCGGTATCTGCATACCCAACGGCCTAGCTTCTTGCACTTTTGGCATTTTCCCTTTTTCTTCCCACCTCTGCTATCATTAGTTAATGCAGCACCACCCCCGTGACTCATGTTAGTGACGAGGGCTACGTCAAGTCTGCTTCCTCCTTTTCCCTCCTTGCAGGGCTCCTCCTGAAACAGCAGGCTCTCCTTCACATCATGGAGCGAGAGCCTATCGCTACGCTGGTCCAGGGCAACACAGAGAGGAGTGCAGCTACTAGGAAGACCACACAGGATGGTCAACATGAGAATATGTTCCTTGACGAGGTCCCAAATCATAGTAACCTGGTCAACCAAAGCTTTCACCATGTTGAGATAGTGAACCATGGAGGTCAACTCATCCACCTCACGGTGTGAAAGTGACAATGCAGCTGCATGTTCGTGAGGATTGACTCAAAAGCATAAGTGGAATCAAGCTTGTGCCAAACCTACTTTTGGGTGAGCATGTCACAGACAAGGAGATGTTGCCGTTTGGTGAGGTGGAGGTAGATGATGGCGAGGGTGCAGTCTTGCTTCATTTGGTGGGTACCAGCCTTGGCAGTCGAGAGGTGTTGAAATGGTATGCACCTTGTCCACTGCCTAGCTGGCTAGCTGCACATACAGACAAGGCGTGCACTGCTCTATGCAGTACGTCCCCTTGGTCTATTCCGAGATGGGCCAGGAATGCACTGCCCATAATGGGTATCTCCCCTATGGATCATAATAGAAATCATACCTTTGTGGCCTAGTTGAATATGCGTCAAAGTCTCAAACAAGAGGTTGTGGATTAAAACCCCGTAGCGGTCATTGTTTTCTTTGTGGCCCAAACTACGACAGGAAGCTTCAAGGAAGCTTACTAGAGCCTGCCTTCAGGATGACACTTGGCGGTCTAAGGACGCGCCAAAGAGGACTGTAGGTTGAGGTTGGCTCCAGTGGAGCCACTACAAGCAGAAGCTTTAGCAAAGCTTCGCAAGTGTAAAAGCATGTACCTTGCATGCATCCATTTACGGTTCTTTCCATTGAGACTCCTCACGGAGTGTCCAACCAAAGGTAGACACAAAAGACCAACATGCGGACTTCGTGAGGTTGCCAACCAAATGAACCTAAAGTGTGGATCCTTTGTTTGAGGGTGATATGTTATCTTGGTTGCAATACCAAGAGCGGTTGGCAGCCTCCCATGTCGGGACTCGTTTTCTAGTCTGTTGCTATTCGATGCATTGACAAAGGGTTATGGGCCCACACTTCTGGTTCCAAGGCACGCTTCCAAGGCCGACTACTACGTGGTCTTGTAGGGCGCACAAGTACAATAGGGACACGAACATTAGATGGCTCCATGTGCTCCATCGGCTCCATCAGCTTCTTCAGGTAGGGTGCACGTATATGGCGGACTAGGGGACAAGGAACAGTTGTGTTCATTTTGGACAAGACCCTCGAGCCCCAACGCAATAAAGCTCTGCCCCTTTTTTGAAGGTGGTACGGCCCCGAGTCCGTTCTCTCACGACGGCACTGTCACCTTAGGTGATCATCGGCGAGAGGGGTATGCAACCGAACCAACTACACCTTTTGACAACGGTCGTAGTGAACAGCCTTATCAGCCTCATTGGCCTCAATGAAGCAGAGTAGTAGCAAAGTAGAGAAGACAAGCAACCGCCAAAAATGGTGGATCCGACTCAAGCCCTCCTTGAGGCGGGTATGTCCAAATTTATGGGGGCAGGTTTTCCCTTCTGGAAATGGCAGTTTGAGATTGTCATGAATGTGCATGGCTACCTCGACATCCTAAAAGGGACCAAAACAACACCCGCCGATACAACGGTGACAATGCATGTGGCTGATCTTGGAGCATGGACGATGAAAAACAACATGGCTCTCGCCATTCTTGTGACGTCCATCAACGAGACTCAACACTCCCACATCACAGAATGCACGTTGGCTGCCGAGGCCTACACAAAGCTTTCACGCGTGCATCAATCGAACGCTCTAGAAAAGCGACTCTTCATCTTCCAAAAGTTGATGTCGATGAGGGTGAGCAAAGGAGAATCGATACCCGCGTTTTTCAGTCATTCAACAACGTGCTGCAAGAGGTCCTGCAAATTGAATGGAATCTCGACTCCAACATGCGTGCCATGATCCTTCTAATGGCGCTGCCAGAAAGCTGGGGGTCCTCGATCACCGTATTTAGTGGTTGGAAGGAGGCAGATCTGACGTATGAGGCTGTAGCGGAACACGTCCGCAACGAGTCCATGCGACGCAGTGGTAGTGAGGCAAACATCTCAGCCTCTGCCTCTCGCTTTGGTGGACAAGGTGCAAGCTCTCGCTCTAGTCAAGGCAATAGCGGAAGTAGTGGCAGTGGAGGAAAAGGCAATGGTAGCGGGAAGAGTTCCAAGAAGCCCGTCAACTGTCACAATTGTGGCAAGGCTGGGCACTGGGCTAGGGAATACTGTGGTCCCAAGAAAGAAGGCAGGAACAAAGGTGGGAAGGAGAAGAAGGAGCTCACCAACATGATGGCTAGGGGGTTACCCATGAAGGGGGCAGCGATCCTTAGGCCTGGGGCATTCGCCCTTGACTCGGGCACCAACCACAACTCATCAAAAGAGAAGGGTGGATTTGTCACCATGGCTAAATCTGTCATTCGCATCAAGTGTGCAAATGGCGGCGTCGTCCAAGCCATGGGGGAAGGGGACAAGGTGATCACGTTCAATGTGAACAGTGTGGAGAAGGCAGTCAACCTTCAAAAGGTGGTGTACATGCCCTCGTTTGCAGCCAACTTGCTCTACGTCTCGCAAATCAACGACAACAACATGACAGTGGTGTTCACCAACAAGGAAGCGGTGGCCCTAAAAAATGAGGACATCCAGATTGTGTATACCAAAGACGACCTCATGCTTCAAGTTTCAAGAGACGGCGGTCTCTACGTGCTTCAAACCAAAGTCACCAAGGCGTCGGATGAAGGACTTGCATGTGCCACCAAGACAATGGCACCGGAGCCAAAGGATGCACCACCGGCGACCGTTGCGGCCGCCACATCAACCAAGGACACTAATGTTGAGTTGTGGCACCGGCAATTTGGCCACGTGGCCAACAGCACACTGTAGAAGATGCAGGAGCAAGAGGTAATCCATGGAATGGAAGGGTGCACCATGAAGCATGGCGAAGGGTGTACATTGTGTGAACCATGCCTCCAAGCGAAGGCAAGAAGCCGTTTGGGAGAGGAGGTCAACGAGCAGAGTATCTCTTGGAATTGATACACACTGACGTGTGTGGATCCTTCCACACACCGTCTAATGGAGGAAGCAAGTACATCCTAACCTTCATTGACGACCACAGCCGCAAGTTGTGGATCTACTTCCTGAAAACAAAGGGAGAGGTCAAGGAGAAGCTCCTCGAGTTCATCGCCATGGTGGAGCGGCAAATGTCCAAGAAAGTGAAGACGGTCCGAAGTGACAACGGGGGTGAGTAAGAGGCATGCAAGCCTTGGCTCAAGCATCATGGCATCCACCAAGAGCAAATCACCCCTTACAACCCCCAAAGTAATGGCGTTGCCGAGAGGATGAACTAGACCTTGCTTTGCATGGTGCGAAGCATGCTCTTCGACGCCAGGCTCCCACCTCCCTATTAGGCAGAAGCAGCAACGACGGCCTGCTACCTCTTGAACCTCACACCAGCAACCGCCTTGTAGAAGCGTGGAAAGGAGCAGGAAAAGCAACTGAATTCCCCACACAAAGCATGGTCAGGAAAGAAACCCAACGCATCTCATCTGAAGGTGTTCGGGTCAACTGCATGGCTGAAGATCCAGTCTGGAGAAGGTGGAGGCAAGCTTGACGCACGTTCCACGAAGTGCGTCGTGGTTGGGTACGACACATCACACAAAGCCTATTGGCTTTGCGACCAGGTAGCAGGCAAGCTCGTGAGGAGCCGCGACGTTGTGTTTGACAAACGCAACCTTGGAAAGGGTGAACTGCTGGACCCGATCCTTGCTCCCAAAGTAGGAGAGTGGATAGTGTTGCTCGAGTCTGGAGACCAAGCACTCGACAACTGGCTCACTTTGCTAGAAGGTGGTGGGAATGGGAGAGTAGCTACAGAGGATGATGCAGCATCTAACATGGACACGGGTACCGAGGCGTCCGGGGCTTCCGAGTCTGACTTGGAGTCTGACGACTCTTCTTGCGACGACGACGACGAAGACGACAAACCACCACCCGTGGAAGCACCAGCACCAAAGCAAGAAGCCGCACCAGCACCCCGGTGCAGTTTGGGACCAAAGAAAGCACCTTTCTGGTATGAGGATGATTGGACCGGCCTTAGCTGGTTGTGCATGGCTCAGGGAGAGCCATCCACAGTGGCGGAGAGTATGAATGGCCCAGATGCGGCCAAGTGGAAGGAGGCCATGGACACCGAGCTCGCATCTATTGCTGTGAACCGCACGTGGGTGCCACTGGATAGACTCGACAAGGCCCACGTGGTGGGATCCAAGTGGGTCCTCCAAGTGAAGAAGAAGCAAGACGGAAGCATCAAAACATTCAAGGCAAGGGTAGTGGGTAAGGGGTTCAAACAACGCCCAGGCTCCAAGTGCAATGAGATGCTTGCACCTGTCGTGACCTTTGCCAGCATCCACTCTCTCCTTGGCATTGCAGCCGCAAAGAACCCGGAGATACACCACATGGACGTCAGGACAGCTATTCTTTCTGGGAAGCTCAACAAGTAAGTGCTAATGGAGGTGCCCAAAGGAGTCAAAGCTACCAAGGGCACGGTGTATAAGTTGGTGAAAGCACTCTCCGGGCTGAAACAGGCCCTAATGATGTGGTACAAAGCGATGGCCGGTTTCATGACCGGTCTCTCCTTTGCACATTGCCATAATGACCCGATCATGTATGTGGGCGATGATGGGAGAGGGCTGATGCTGTTTGCGCTGTATGTGGATGATTTGATCATCTGCTTGTCTTCGATGGAGCTGTTGGATGAGCTAAAGTCTAACCTCAACAAAAGGTTCAAGATGAAGGACATGGGTCCTCTCCAAATACTACCTCGGGATTGCCATCCACCGCAACAGAGCATCAGGCACCATCCAACTCAACCAAACCAAATACATTTGTGAGGTACTAAAGCGCTATCACATGGAAGACTACAAACTTGTCAGTGCCCAAATGACGACCGATACAAAGCTGAAGGCCTCCATGTTGCCAAGCAACAAAGCAGAACAAAGTGAGATGCAAGATATCCCCTACCAGTCCGCCGTGGGTAGCATCATGTACGCCATGGTAGGAACTCGTCCAGACATGTGCAATGCTGTGGGACAAGTGAGAAGACTCGTGGCCAACCCTGGGCCACAACACTGGCAGGCAGTAAAGCGCATCTTGCGCTACCTGCAAAAGACACGTGACATCGGCCTCGTCCTTCGAGGCCAATAAGTTACGGACCCCCTTCGCCTGAAGTGCTACTCCGATATTGACTGGGGAGATAATCTTGACCACTGAAAATCCACCTCTAGATACGTGTGCATCTTGAATGGCGCTGCCATCTCATGGGCGAACAGGAAGCATGAATGTGTTTCCGTGTCCACCGCTGAGGTAGAGTATGTTGCGATGTCTGAGTTGTGCAAGAAGACTCAGTGGCTGCGCAGCCTGCTTGGCAAAATGCCATTGCCAAAGAAGGATGCCACGGTCGTACACGTGGAAAACATGAGCGCCATCTCGATGGCTAAAGACGAGATCATCTCCCGGCGAACAAAGCACATCGACATACGTTACCACTACTCACCTGGTCATGAAGAACGTGGTGGACTTGCAGCACTGTGGAACCAAGGGCATGCTTGCTGACTCCATGACCAAGCCGCTGGAGAGCGATATGCACTATGTAGGCATTTGTGGATTTGGCATGAGGAGTGCGGCAGAGGAAGGGTAAGCCCCAAGGCATTGATGAAGCCTAGTAAGTGACAGATGGACAGAGGTGCAAGGGAGAGATTTGTTGAAATGGTATGCACCTCGTCCACTGCCTAGCTGGCTAGCTGCACATACAGTCAAGGCATGCACTGCTCTATGGGGTACGTCCCCTAGGTCTGTTCCGAGATGGGCCTGGAATCCACTGCCCATAATGGGTACAACAAGAATCATACCTTTGTGGCCTAGTTGAATAGGCACCAAAGTCTCAAATGAGAGGTTGTGGGTTCAAATCCCGCGACAGCTGCAATTTCCTTTATGGCCCAAACTGGGACAGGAAGCTTCTAGGAAGCTTACTAGAGCCTTCCTTGAGGATGACACTTGGTGGTCTATGGACCCGCCAAGTAGGACTGTAGGTTGAGGTTGTCTCCAGTGGAGCCACTACAAGCAGAAGCTTTAGCAAAGCTCTGCAAGTATAAAAGCCTGTACTTTGCATGCATCCATTTACAGTTCTTGTCATTGAGACTCCTCACAGAGTGTCCAACCAAATGTAGACACTAAAGACCAACATGCGGACCTCGTGAGGTTGCAAAACGAATAAACCTAAAGTGTGGATCCCTCATTTGAGGGTGATATGTTATGTTGGTTGCAATATCAAGAGCGGTTGGCGGCCTCCCATGTCGGGACGCGTTTTCTAGACCGTTGCTATCTGGTGCATTGACAAGAGGGAGGATTCAACAGAGTCAGCCTCACTCACGTGGCTTTAGATTCCCTTCTCCATCAGCACCATCTTCATGTTGTTGCTCCAGTTGAAGAAGTTCTTACCTTTGAACTTGGCGATGTTGACATCAGCCACCATGGAAACGGATGTTGCCATGTTGACTACAATGTTGGCCCATGAACGGGCTCTCTCATACACGAGCGTGCAAGGGATGCTGGAAGGGTGAGGCAATGCCTTATTCTAGCTCTGATACCACTGGTAGAAACTTGTGAAGACCTTGGGGTTGTGATGAGGCTCACGAAGTGCCACTAGGGAGGATAAAATGTATGTTAGGGGAAATTTGCTGGTTGCAGAGACAAAAATGGGGAAGCATAAAAAGTTGTGTATGGAAAGTGAATGGCTGGTTTGACTCATAGATAAAAAAACATGTTTGCACAGATTTCTGACAAGCCTAAGCATGCTTTGTTTGGCACATGGAGCTAGAAGAGCCACTATGTCAAATTTCACCGCCTAGCACACTCCTAGCCTAGCGGGATGAGCAGCAATCACACTCTTACACAAGAGAATGACCATGTACACAACCAATAGTATTGGTGGGGACCTTCCTTGAAGTTTACCGAAGGTCTTCTTGGAGCACTTATACCTTGAAGGCTGCTCCAAGCCTCCCTAGCCAGTAATTCTGGCTGTAATTGGTGCTGGTAGTGTAGGAGCCATCACTTGAACGGGACCCACTGCCCCCAAACCTTGAGAATCTATATCTCCCCCGAACAGACTCCAAATTGACTTCCGTAAAGTGCTACGGAACCAAAAGGACATTCTCTATGAATCTTCTATACCTAATGATTTCTATCCAGTAACCTTCTTTGGTTGCTTCTGGCATCCTACATCCATCAACACTAGGTACTCAATTGAAGGTAATGCGAGACAGCTCTACAATTGAAGCCAAGGAAATGCTGTCGGAGGGAGGCAAGCGCACGTGAGACACAAAAGCAATCACAGATATTGGCCTGGCAGGTCATGGATGCTCAGCATGCGTTACCTCCACTCTTTGGGTCAGCATGTCCTACACACTCAGGTCCATATGTTAGGGAACATAAATATAGAGAGAATTAAATACCCCTTTGACCTGAGTGCGGCATGGTACTCTAGTTGGTAATGGAGTGCAAGTGAAGGGAGTGCCTTGGTGAGAAAGTCAGCCAGCTGAACATCTCCAACGATTGGACAAATTTGCATGACGCCTGATTCCACAACTTCCCGCACAAAATAGTACTCTACACTAATGCACTTTGTTCGAGGATGCAACCCATCATCATTAGCAGCAATGCAATGTCTAGTAGAGCTTTTACCATGGATTGCCATAGCATGTGGGTGAAATCCCAGTTCCTCAAGTAGTCGTGCCAGCCAGATGCATTCACATGTAGATGATCCCAATGCCATGTATTCAGCTTTTGCCCCACTTCGAGCAACACATGACTGCTTGCCACTGTTCCACAGTATAGTAGTACCCCACATACAACACAGACAGCCACCCCGACTGTGCGTCCTAGAATAAAGTGCATAATCAGTGTCATAATTGTCAGAAAACCGGCCCCCGGGTGGAGGCAGTTCCAAAGTGCCCCGACGGGTCTGCATTTGGCTCACGGCTACTTTTATGCAGGTTCTGATTCTAAGCATGAGCTTTCTGTTTGCCTCACGCTATGTTTCTGGGAGTGGAAGGGAGTTTTGAGAAATTCACGTTTGCAAAGGGAATAATGTGATTTTGCATTAGTTTTTTGACATGGACATGATCAAAACATTTATAGCTCTAGTCATGACCTCTCCAGTAGATCAAACCGTGCGCGATTCAGATCACTGTAGCTCCCGCTACATCAGCCGAGGCGCGACATCCCAATCCAGCCGCTCAGCTGGCAACGCGCACCATGTCGCCTGCCGAGGCACACTTACACATCAAGGACCCATCAAAATGGCATTCAGGAGGCGTAGATGTCCCTACACACAGTGGCGGTACCCCTCGTGCCTTTGGGGTCTGTTTCAATGAGTTAATCATTGATTTTGGTGTGGCGACGGATGTTCGCAGACCAACAGTCAGAATTTTACGAAGTCCCCAAGTAGCAAAACATACTACTGAGTTGCGGACGCCAAGCCAGAATTTTGGCTAAGTCCCTCAGGAGAAAAAAAATGCAAAACTGACATCCGGCGGATCGTTCACCGGACGTCTCAACAGCCTTTTCGAAGCAACATCCCCAGATGGACATTTGTCACTCAGTCCGGTCCAATATTCACCAAGAGTTGAGTCGCGGCCGGCTCCCAAAGCAGCCGCGCACACCCCAACATTGGAAGCTCATATCTCCCTCGTTACTTGTCCGATTCCGGTGGAACAACTTCCATCGGACTCAGGGGCAACCCTCCATTTTGGGATCTGAGCAATCCTTGAGCCACTAGATCCAATTGCGAGTATTTTCCTCTCTCTGGCGGCTCACCGGCGCCTCCGGGCGCCGGTGAGCCGCCAGATGCAGAGGGGAAAATCTTCAACATTATCTCACTTGCACCTGCCATGCCCGCTCCACCTGCTTGCTCTCACTCATCTTCCGCTGCGCCCTCCAGCCCATCATAGCTGGTCATCCCAAGCCCGGCCACGCTCATCACATGCCGGTTTGCGGGCTGCGCTTTGGTCAAGCAATCCACAAGCATGTTGTGCGTGCTGTAGTGCTGCGGCACCACCTGCTCCTTTTCAACCATGTCCCGTGCGTCGTGATAACGCACGTTTATGTGATTCAATGCATTCATGGACAAAGTGATGTTTGATGTTGATGTGCTTTGTGCGAGTGTGGTGAATGTCGTCACGCTCAACAATGCGGTGAGTGCTTTCATTGTTGGAGTGAAGAGTCATGCGAAGAATGGGTTGGCGTAGCTATTGCATGAAATGACACAGCCATATTCTTTCACAAACGCCCACACCCAGAGCAACGTACTCAGCCTCAGTTTACTACGCACGACATAAACCTTGTTTCCTGCTCTTCCAAGAAACCGCAGTGCCGTCCATGAGGAGTATGTAACCTGACCGGCTTCGTGCGTCACGATCCTGGGCCCAATCGATGTCTGTGTATCCATCAACAACAAAAGGGAGCTGTGCGCAGAAACACAAGCTGAGGCAGGTTGTGGAGACGATATAGCTGACAACACACAATGGTGCCTTGAGATGGAGGCGACGTGGGCAGTGGGATAACTGGGACAGGGAGTTGACTACAAACGAAGCGTCAGCACGTGTCGTAGTTCCAAGAAACATCATAAAACTGATTACCTGGAGGTAGTTTGTAACGTCTACCAGCTCCCCCAACCGCACAGGGTCAGCAGTCTTCAAAATTCAGTGCCAATCAGGCGTCATGGGTGTAGATGTTTGGGAAACAGCGGCAAGAAGGTTGGTGAACCGCTCCCTGAGAGTACGGACATACCTGGCCTGATGCACAGTAAGCATGCGCTGCAGACGGTCACCCTCAGACTCCATGCCAAAGAAGACGTGGGCAGGGCCGACACCCTTCATCTTGTACACAGATTTGAGGAGGTCCTCCATAGCCTGGACAGCTTGTGGATCCAGCAAGGCGATAATGAGATTGTCCACATGGACCAGGATGGCAATGAGCAGTGTTGCAGGGTCACAAACGAAGAGAGCGGGGTCAACTGGACTGCGAAGGTAGACACCGTGCTCAAGGGTGGCCAAAATATCTAGGTTCAAGTAGCAGAGAGACTTCTTTAACCTGTATAATGCCTTGTTAAGGCACCAGTTGTGACCAGCTCCATCGTCAAAGCTAGGTGGCTGAGCGAGGTAGATCTCCTCATCGAGACATCTGTGCAAGAATGCGCTGTTGACGTCTATTTGGTACTTTTCAAAGTCATGCTAGTCCACCTGGCTCAGTAGTGTCTTGGAAGTGATGTATTTCCCCACAGGTGCAAAAGTGGCATCGTAGGCGATGCCAGTCACTTCAGAAAAGCCCTTGGCAGTGAGGCGAGCCTTGTAGCACTCAACCATGCCGTTGGTTTTACACTTGTGCTGGAATACCCAACGTGCGCCAATGGCTTTTCGACCAGGTGGGAGATCCACCAAGTCATAAACGCCATGCTCTATGGTCTCGTCAAGCTCCTCATGAATAGCCTGCTTCCAAAGAGATGCACCTGAGGCAGAGCGGGCCAGGCAGATGTTGTCCCAATCAGGCAGGAGACTCGTGTCGCCGCGAGAAGTGAGTGTGGTGGTGATAGTGGTGTGAGGTACGGCAGGATGTTGACCTAGCGACGGCAGCAACACATAAGAAGTAATCTTCTATCATGGAATAGCCGACAGCCGAGTTGGGCTGAACGACGGCTGCTCTTAGACCAAGCACATCCAGGCCAGTGGCCGGAGCAGGCGGGTCTGTGGAAGGGGCCGATGCCGGCCCAGACAGACGATTGGACACAGACCATCTGGCGGAGGGGATAGAGGGAGAGGAGGAATGCAAGGGTCGCAAGCAGCCACCTGGAGCCCAAGTGTATGTGGCAGGGAAGAATGAGAGTGGACAAGCTATGGGGTCCGCTGCAAAAAGGACCGACAAGGGATCAGGGTGAAGGGAATAGGTGCTAGATGATGCAGGTGACGACGTAGGTGAGAATGTAGGAGATGATGTAGGCGATGAAGAAGATAGAATACCAGGTGATGTCACCAGTAGTGACGTAGGTGCAGATGAGGAGTAAGAGGTGGATGCGGAAACAGGAAGGGAGACAGGCGACAATGCAAGTACCGATGATGCAAGCAGCTACACAGGGTGTGACACAAACGTGGGTGCCGAGACGGACGTCGGCGAGGGTGCATGTCAGACGTGAGAGCGGAGAACCATCCGAGGGCAAACCGGCCCGTGAGCTGCTGGTAACATGCAAAACTGGGCCAAGAGAGGGGGCACAATGGATGATTTCACGAACGAACTTGCTCTTGAAGAAGAGAGCCTCACGTGTCTCAATGACACCATGATTCTTTGTATCCTAGAAATTCCACGCCTTGGTCTGTGGTGAGATCCCAATGAACGGGCATAAACGCCCCGACGTGGAGAGTTTCCCATCACGTTAGTCGTCAAGGAGCCAGACACTGACAATACACCCCCAAACCCGCGTAAGGCACAAGTCAGTGCAACGGTGGTACCAACGCTTGTAAAGAGCAACGTGGTGTGCAAGAGGCCCATGAGGAACCCGGTTCCACCCCCAAGTGATGTACTTCATTGCCTCATAAGCAAAAGCTTCAGACAGGCCAGACTCGACCAGCATGGTAGAAACCCCATCCGCAAGAGTGTGGTTCCATCATTTAGAAATGCCATTTTGGTGAGGGGTATAGGGAGCAGATGATTCAAACTGGACACTGACCAACGAAAGAAAATGCAGACTGGAGCTTATGAACTCACCACCACAATCGGAACGGAACACCTGCAGCTTGCATTGGTAGGCACGCTCTGCGTAGATAAGCCAGGACTCGATCATGGCACGGACATCACTCTTGAGACAACGAGGAAAGATCCAACAGAAATGGGAATAGTGACCAGTCGGACAGAGGACATAACGACTGCCACAGAGGAACTCACCTGGGACCTGTCCCATGACATCAGCATGGATAAGAGCAAGAAGCTCATGGGTAAGAGACGTGGACACAGGAAAAGGAAAACAATCCATTTTTCTTTGCACATAGTCTATGTAGAAAGTTGTGCACGGAGCTGAAAACGTTGCAGCATCAGACCAGTGGCAGGCTGAGTATGCAGCAGGCTGTGAATCGCAACGGTGCTCACATGGAAGTGGTAGTGATGAAGCAAGCACGTATACTCAGCAGAAAGTATAGGAGAGACATGGGTGCGATCAGCGGCAGCAGTGGACGCACTAGGTGCAAACGCAGGCACACGATACAGTTTATCACAATGAAGGCCACGGAGTACAACCCACCCACAAGTTGCAACAAAATAGTACCCACGCCACGAGCCGCAACAGAGTCCAAACCCTGATCATCAGAGGTAGTGACCGAAAGTAGGCTCACCTCAAGTGCGGGCACATACAATACACCAAGCAGGAAGACCTCACCAGAGGGACCAACAAACCCCACAGTATCTGTTGAAATAGTGTGCACCTTGTCCACTGCCTAGCTGGCTAGCTACACATACAGACAAGGCATGCACTGCTCTATGGAGTATGTCCCCTTGGTCTGTTCTGAGATGGGCCAGGAATGCACTGCCCATAATGGGTATGTCCCCTGTGGCTCATCATAGGAACCATACCTTTTTGGCTTGGTTGATTAGGCATCGGAGTCTCAAACCAGAGGTCGCGGGTTCAAACCCCGCGACGGCCGCAATTTTCTTTGTGGCCAAAACTGGGACAGGAAGCTTCTAGGAAGCTTACTAGAGCCTGCCTTGAGGATGACACTTGGCGGTCTAAGGACGCGCCAAGTAGGAATGTAGGATGAGGTTGGCTCCAGTGGAGCCACTACAAGCAGAAGCTTTAGCAAAGCTCTGCAAGTATAAAAGCCTGTACCTTGCATGCATCCATTTACAGTTCTTGCCTTTGAGACTCCTCACAGAGTGTCCAACCAAAGGTAGACACTAAAGACCAACATGCGGACTTCGTGAGGTTGCAAACCAAACGAACCTAAAGTGTGGATCCCTCGTTCGAGGGTGATATGTTATCTTGGTTGCAATACCAAGAGCGGTTGGCGGCCTCCCATGTCGGGACCCGTTTTCTAGACCGTTGCTATCCGGCGCATTGACAAAGGGTTATGGGCCCACACTTCTGGTTCTAAGGCACGCTTCCAAGACCGACTAGCGCGTGGTCTTGCAGGGCGCA
>SZWC01023651.1:10720-21298 GCA_023375785.1 Penium margaritaceum
GTAAGTACGTGTAAGTACGTGTAAGTACGTGTAAGTTTGTGTAAGTGCGTGAAAGTGCGTGTAAGTGCGTGCAAGTATGTCTAAGTGTGTGTAAGTGCGTATAAGTGCGGTTTAAGTTTGTGTAAGTGCGTGTAAGTGCATGTAACTGCGTATAAGTACGTACAAGTGTGTGTAAGTGTATGTAAGTGCGTGTAAGTGCGTGTGAGTGCAGTTAAGTGGATGTAATTTTGTGTAAATTCGTGAAAGTGTGTGTAAGTGCGTATAAGTGTATGTAAGTATGTGCAAGTGCGTGTAAGTGCGTGTAAGTGCGTGTAAGTGCATGTAAGTGCGTGTAAGTACGTTTAAGTGTATGTAAGTGCGTGTAAGTGCGTGTAAGTGCGTGTAAGTGCGTGTAAGTACATGTTGGTGCATATAAGTGCATGTAAGTGCGTACAAGTGCGTGTAAGTGTGGTTTAAGTGCGTGTATGTTTGTGTAAGTGTGTGTAAGTACGTGTAAGTTTGTGTAAGTGCGAGTAAGTACGTGTAAGTATGTGTAAGTGCGTATTAGTGCGTGTAAGCACGTGTAAGTGCGTGCAAGTGTGTATAAGTATGTGTAAGTATGATTAACGTTCATGTAAGTGCGTGTAAGTGTACGTAAGTGCGTGAAAGTGCGTGTAAGTAAATGTAAGTGTGGTTTAAGTACATGTAGTTTTGTGTAAGTTCGTGTAAGTGCATGTAAGTGCGTGTAAGTGTGTGTAAGTGTGTGTAAGTGCGTGTTAGTATGTATAAGTACGTGTAAGTGTGTGTAAGTGCGTGTAAGTGTGTATAAGTGCGTGTAAGTGCGTGTAAGTGCATATAGGTGCGTGTAATTTTGTGTAAGTACGTGGAAGTGCGTGTTAGTGCGTGTAAGTGCGTGTAAGTGTGTGTAAGTGCGTGTACGTGCGTGTAAGTGTGTGTAAGTGGGTGTAAGTACGTCTAAGTGCGTGTACGTTCGTGCAGTGCATGTAAGTGCGTGTAAGTTCGTGTAAGTGCGTGTAAGTGCATGTAAGTGCGTGTAAGTGCGTGTAAGTATGTGTAAGTGCGGGTAAGCAAGTGTAAGTGCATTTAAGTGCATGTAAGCATGTATAAGTACGTGTAAGTGCATGTAAGTGCGTATCCGTGCGAGTAAGTACGTGTAAGTACGTGTAAGTGTGTGTAAGTGCGTGTAAGTGTGTACAAATGCGTGTAAGTGCCTATAAGTGCGTGTAAGTGCGTGTAAGTACGTGTAAGTGCGTGTAAGTGCGTGTAAGTATGTGTTCGTTTGTGTAAGTGAATGTGAGTTTCTGTAAGTACATGTAAGTGCGTGTAAGTGTGTGTAAGTGCGTGTAAGTGCGTGTAAGTACGTGCAAGTACGTGTCAGTACGTGTAAGTGCGAGTATGAGTGTAAGTGTGTGTATGTGCGTGTAAGTGCGTCTAAGTACGTGTTAGTTTGTGTAAGTGAATATAAGTTTGTATAAGTGCATGTAAGTGTATGTAGGTGCGTATAAGTGCGTGTAAGTACGTGTAAGTGCGTGTAAGTGTGTGTAAGTATGTGTAAGTGCGTGTGAGTACGTGTAAGTGCATGTACGTACGTGTAAGTGTGTGTAAGTGCATGTAAGTGTGTGTAAGTGCGTGTAA
This sequence comes from Penium margaritaceum, assembly GCA_023375785.1. Lineage (NCBI taxonomy): Eukaryota > Viridiplantae > Streptophyta > Zygnematophyceae > Desmidiales > Peniaceae > Penium > Penium margaritaceum. The sequence goes on from SZWC01023651.1 coordinate 12,356, forward strand.
ATGCGTGTAAGTGTGTGTTAGTGCGTGTGAGTGCGTGTAAGAGCGTGTAAGTGCATGTAAGTGTGTGTAAGTACAGTTTCAGTTTGTATAAGTACGAGTAAGTGCGTGTAAGTGCACTTTAAGTTCGTATAAGTGCAGGTAAGTGCGTGTAAGTGCGTGTAAGTATGTGTTTGTGCGTGTAAGTGCGTATAAGTGCGTGTAAGTGCAGTTTAAGTGGGTGTTATTTTGTGTAAGTGTGTGTAAGTGCATGTAAGTGCATGTAAGTACGTGAAGGTGCGTGTAAGTGCGTGTAAGAACGTGTAAGTGCGTGTAAGTGCGTGTAAGAACGTGTAAGTGTGTGCAACTGCATGTAAGAGTGTATTTTAGTGCATGTATGTATGTAAAAGTGTGTGTAAGTGCGTGTAAGTGCGTGTAAGCTCGTGTAAGTGCGTGTAGGTCTATGTAGGTGCGTGTAAGTGCGTGTAAGTACGTGTAAGTGCATGTAAGTGCGTATACATGCGTCTAAGTGCGTGTAAGTGTGTGTAAGTGCGTATAAGTATGTGTAAGTGCGTGTAAATACGTGTAAGTACGTGTGAGTGCGTATAAGTGCATATGTGTAAGTGCGTCTAAGTGCACGTTAGTGCGCGTGAGTGCGTGTAAGAGCATGTAAGTGCATGTAAGTACGTGTAAGTGCGGTTTAAGTTCGTGTGAGTGAGTGTAAGTTTGTGTAAGTACGTGTAAGTTCGTGCAAGTGCATGTAAGTGTGTGTAAGTGCTAAAAGTGCGTGTAAGTACGTATAAGTACGTTTTAGTGTGTGTAAGTGCGTGTAAGTATGTATAAGTGCGTGTAAGTGTGTGTAAGTATGTGTAAATGCGTGTAAGTGCGTGTAAGTGCATGTAAGTGCGTGTAAGTTTGTGTAAGTGTGTGTGAGTGCGTGTAAGTGCATGTAAGTACGTGTGAGTACATGAAAAAATATGTAAGTGCAAGTAAGTGCGTGTAAGTACGTGTAAGTACGTGTAAGTACGTGTAAATTTGTGTAAGTGCATGTAAGTGCGTATAAGTGCGTGTAAGTATGTGTAAGTGTGTGTAAGTGCGTATAAGTGCGGTTTAAGTTTGTGTAAGTGTGTGTAAGTGCATGTAACTGCATATAAGTATGTGTAAGTGCGTGTAAGTGTGTGTAAGTGCGTGTAAGTACGTGTGAGTATAGTTTAGTGGATGTAATTTTGTGTAAATTTGTGTAAGTGTGTGTAAGTGCATGTAAGTGTGTGTAAGTGTGTGTAAGTGCGTGTAAGTGCGTGTAAGTGCATGTAAGTACATGTAAGTGCGTGTAAGTGTGTGTAAGTGCGTGTAAGTACGTGTAAGTAAGTTTAAGTGCGTGTTAGTGCATATAAGTGCATGTAAGTACGTGGAAGTGCGTGTAAGTGTGATTTAAGTGCGTGTAAGTTCATGTATGTGCGTGTAAGTGTGTGTAAGTTTGTGTGAGTTTGAATAAGTACGTGTAAGTACGTTTAAGTATGCGTATAAGTATGTATAAGTGCGTGTAAATGTGTATAAGTACATGTAAGTACGGTTTACATTCATGTAAGTGCGTGTAAGTGTATGTAAGTGCGTGTAAGTGCGTGTAAGTACGTGTAAGCTTGGTTTTAGTGCGTGTAATTTCATGTAAGTTCATGTAAGTGCATGTCACTGCGTGTAAGTGTGTGTACGTGCGTGTAAGTACGTGTAAGTACGTATAAGTATGTCTAAGTGCATGTGAGTGCGTGTAAGTGTGTATAAGTGCGTGTAAGTGCGTGTAAGTGTGTGTAGGTGTGTGTAATTTTGTGGAAGTGCATGGAAAAGTGTGTTAGTGCGTGTAAGTGCGTGTAAGTGCGTGTAAGTGTGTGTAAGTGGGTGTAAGTGCGTCTAAGCTCGTGCAAGTGCATGTAAGTGCGTATAATTGCGTGTAAGTACGTGTAAGTGTGTGTAAGTGCGTGTAAATGCATGTAAGTACGTGTACCTTTGTGTAAGTACGTATTAGTGTGTGTACATTTGTGTAGGTGCATGTAAGTGCCTGTAAGTGCGTGTACGTGCGTGTAAGGTGCGTGTAAGTTCGTGTAAGTGCGTGTCAGTGCGTGTAAGTGCTTGTATGTGCGTGTAAGTGCGTGTAAGTGCATGTAAGTGTGTGTAACTTTGTGTCAGTGCGTGCAAGTGTGTGTAAGTGCATGTAAGTGTGTGTAAGTGCACGTAAGTGCGTGTAAGTACGTGTAATTGCGTGTAAGTACGTGTAAGTTTTTGTAAGTGCGTATAAGTACGTGTAAGTGCATGTAAGTGTGTGTAAGTACGTATAAGTATGGTTTAAGTTCGTGTAAGTTCGTGTAAGTATGGGTAAGTGCGTGAAAGTGCGTGTAAGTGTGTGTAAGTGTGTCTAAGTGTGTCTAAGTGCGTGTAAGTTTATGCAAGTACGTGCAGTTGAAGTTTGTGTAAGTGCGTGTAAGTGCGTGTAAGTATGTGTAAGTGCGTGTAAGTGCCTGTTAGTGTGCATGAGTGCGTGTAAGAGCATGTAAGTGTGTGTAAGTGCGGTTTAAGTTCGTGTAAGTGAGTGTAAGTGCGTGTAAGTACGTGTAAGCTCGTGTAAGTGCGTGTAAGTGTGTGTAAGTGCTAAAAGTGCGTGTAAGTGCGTATAAGTGTGTGTAAGTGTGTGTAAAGGTGTGAAAGTCTGTATAAGTGCGTGTAAGTGGGTGTAAGTAAATGTAAATGCGTGTAAGTGCGTGTAAGTACGTGTAAGTGCGTGTAAGTTTGTGTAATTGTGTGTAAGTGCGTGTAAGTGCATGTAAGTACGTGTAAGTACATGAAAGAATGTGTAAGTGCAAGTAAGTGCGTGTAAGTATGTGTAAGTACGTGTAAGTACGTGTAAATTCGTGTAAGTGCGTGTAAGTGCGTGTAAGTGCGTGTAAGTACGTGTAAGTGTGTGTAAGTGCGTATAAGTGCGGTTTAAATTTGTGTAAGTGCATGTAAGTGCATGTAACTGCGTATAAGTGCGTGTAAGTGCGTGTAAGTGTGTGTAAGTGTGTTTAAGTGCGTGTGAGTGCAGTTTAGTGGATGTAATTTTGTGTAAATTCGTGTAAGTGTGTGTAAGTGTGTGTAAGTGTGTGTAAGTGCGTGTAAGTGCATGTAAGTATGTATCAGTATGTGTAAGTGCGTGTAAGTGCGTGTAAGTGTGTGTAAATACGTGTAAGTACGTGTAAGTGCGTGTAGGTGTGTGTTATTTTGTATACGTGCGTGGAAGTGATGTTAGTGTGTGTATGTGTGTGTAAGTGTGTGTAAGTGCGTGTAAGTGTGTGTAAGTGCGTGTAAGTGTGTGTAAGTGGGTATAAGTGCATCTAAGTGCGTGTACGTTTGTGCAAGTGCGTGTAAGTGCCTATAAGTTCTTGTAAGTGTGTTTAAGTGCGTGTAAGTGCGTATAATTGTGATAAGTGCGTGTAAGTGTGCAAGTGCGTTTAAATGTATGTAAGTGTGTGTAAGTTCGAGTAAGTACGTGTTAGTGCGTGTACGTTTGTGTAGGTACGTATAAGTGCCTGTAAGTGCGTGTAAGTGCGTGTAAGGTGCGTGTAAGTTTGTGTAAGTGCGTGTAAGTGCGTGTAAGTGCTCGTATGTGCGTGTGAGTGCGTGTAAGTGTGTATAAGTACATGTAACTTTGTGTAAGTGCATGTAAGTGTGTGTAAGTGCATATAAGTGCGTGTAAGTGCATGTAAGTGCGTGTAAGTATGTGTAAGTACGTGTAAGAACGTGTAAGTTTGTGTAAGTACGTATAAGTGCGTGTAAGTGCATGTAAGTGTGTGTAAGTGTGTGTAAGTACGGATTAAGCTTGTGTAAGTTCGTGTAAGTGCGTATAAGTGCATGAAAGTGCGTGTAAGTATGTGTAAGTGCGCCTAAGTGCATCTAAGTGTGTGTACGTTTATGCAAGTGCTTGTAAGTGCAGTTTAAGTTTCTGTAAGTACGTGTAAGTGCGTGTAAGTGCGTGTAAGTATGTATAAGTGCGTGTAAGTGTGTGTAAGTGCGTGTAAGCTTGTGTAGGTGCGTATAAGTACGTGTAAGTGCGTGTAAGTACGTGTAAGTATGTGTAAGTATGTGTAAGTACAAGAAAGTGCGTGTAAGTACGTGTACGTGCATGTAAGCACGTGTAAGTGCGTGTAAGTGGATGTAAGTTTGTGTAAGTGCAAGTAAGTATGTATAAGTACGTGTAAGTGCGTGTTAGTGTGTGTAAGTGCGTGTAAGTGCGTGTAAGAGTGTGTAAGTGCGTGTAAGTGTATATAAGTGCGTGTATGTACGTTTAACTTCGTGTAAGTACGTGTAAGTGCGTTTAAGTGTGTGTAAGTGCGTGTAAGTGCGCTTAAAGTTCATGTAAGTGCGTGTAAGTGCGTGTAAGTACGTATGAGTGCGTGTAAGTGCATGTAAGTGCAGGTTAAGTGCGTGTAATTTCCTGTAAGATCGTGTAAGTGCGTGTAAGTACGTGTAAGTATGTGTAAGTGCATGTAAGTGCGTGTAAGTGCGTGTAAGTACGTATGAGTGCGTGTAAGTGCATGTAAGTGCAGGTTAAGTGCGTGTAATTTCCTGTAAGATCGTGTAAGTGCGTGTAAGTACGTGTAAGTATGTGTAAGTGCATGTAAGTGTGTGTAAGTGCGTGTAAGTGCATGTAAGTGCGTGTAAGTGCGCGTAAGTGTGTGTAAGTGTGTGTAAGTGCGTGTAAGTGCGTATAGGTGTGTGTAATTTTGTGTAAGTGCGTGTAAGTGCGTGTTAGTGCATGTAAGTGCATTTAAGTGCATGTACGTGCGTGTAAGTGCGTGTAAGTGCATCTACGTGTGTGTAAGTGCGTGTAAGTGCATGTAAGTGCGTTTAAGTGCGTGTAAGTTTGTGCAAGTGCGTGTAAGTGCGTGTAAGTTCGTGTAAGTGCGTGTAAGTGCATCTACGTGTGTGTAAGTGCGTGTAAGTGCATGTAAGTGCGTTTAAGTGCGTGTAAGTTTGTGCAAGTGCGTGTAAGTGCGTGTAAGTTCGTGTAAGTGCGTGTAAGTACGTATAAGTTCGTGTAAGTGCGTGGAAGTGCATGGAAGTGTGTGTAAGTGCGTGTAATTGCGTGTAAGTGTGTGTAAGTGTGTGTAAGTGCGTGTAAATGTGTATAAGTGCGTGTAAGTTCGTGTAAGTACGTGTTTGTGCGTGTACGTTCATGTAGGTGCGTGAAAGTGCCTGTAAGTGCGTGTAAGTGTGTGTAAGGTGCGTGTAAGTTTGTGTAAGTGTGTGTAAATGGGTGTAAGTGCGTGTAAGTACGTGTAAGTGTGTGTAAGTACGTGTTAGTTTGTGTAAGTGCGTGTAAGTGCGTATAAGAGTGCGTAAGTACGTGTAAGTGCGTGTAAGTGCTCGTATCTGCGTGTAAGTGCGTGTAAGTGCGTGTAAGTGCGTGTAACTTTGTGTAAGTACGTTCAAATGCGTGTAAGTACATGTAAGTGCGTATAAGTGCATGTAAGTGCGTGTAAGTACGTGTAAGTGCATATAAGTACATGTAAATGCGTGTAAGTGTGTGTACGTGCGTATAAATGCATGTAAGTGTGTGTAAGTGTGTGTAAGTGCACGTAAGTTCCTGTATGTACGTGTAAGTACGTGTCAGTGTGTGTAAGTATGTGTAACTGTGTGTATATGTGTATAAGTGCGTGTAAGTGGATGTAAGAGCGTGCAAAAGTGTGTAAGTGCGTGTAAGAGTGTGTAAGTACGTGTAAGTGCGTATAAGTTTGTGTAAGTGCGTGTTAGTACGTGTACGTTCGTGTAAGTGCGTGTACGTGCATTTAAGTGCGTGTAAGTGCATATAAGTGTGTGTAAGTTTGTGTAAGTACGTGTAAGTGCGTGTAAGTGCGTGTAAGTGCGTGTAAGTATGTGTGAGTGTGTGTAAGTGCGTGTAAGAGCATGTAAGTGCGTGTAAGTGTGTGTAAGTGCTTGTAAGTACGTGTAAGTGCGTATAAGTGCCTGTAAGTTTGTGTAAGTTCGTGTAAGTGCATGTAAATGCATGTAAGTGCGTGTAAGTGTGTGTAAGTGCTTGTAAGTACGTGTAAGTGCGTATAAGTGCCTGTAAGTTTGTGTAAGTTCGTGTAAGTGCATGTAAATGCATGTAAGTGCGTGTAAGTGTGTGTAAGTACATGTAAGTACGTGTAAGTAAGTGTAAGTGCGTTGAAGTACGTGTAAGTGCGTGTAAATGCGTGTAAGTATGTGTAAGTGTGTGTAAGTGCGTGTAAGTGCGTGTAAGTGGATGTAAGTTATTGTAAGAGCGTGTAAGTGCGGGTAAGTACGTATAAGTGCGTGTAAATGTGTGTAAGTTCGTGTAAGTGCGTGTACGTGCGTGTAAGTACGTGTACGTGCATGTAAGCACGTGTAAGTGCGTGTAAGTACGTATAAGTACGTGTAAGTGCGGGTAAGTACGTATAAGTGCGTGTAAATGTGTGTAAGTTCGTGTAAGTGCGTGTACGTGCGTGTAAGTACGTGTACGTGCATGTAAGCACGTGTAAGTGCGTGTAAGTACGTATAAGTACGTGTAAGTGCGGGTAAGTACGTATAAGTGCGTGTAAATGTGTGTAAGTTCGTGTAAGTGCGTGTACGTGCGTGTAAGTACGTGTACGTGCATGTAAGCACGTGTAAGTGCGTGTAAGTACGTATAAGTACGTGTAAGTGCGGGTAAGTACGTATAAGTGCGTGTAAATGTGTGTAAGTTCGTGTAAGTGCGTGTACGTGCGTGTAAGTACGTGTACGTGCATGTAAGCACGTGTAAGTGCGTGTAAGTACGTATAAGTACGTGTAAGTGCGGGTAAGTACGTATAAGTGCGTGTAAATGTGTGTAAGTTCGTGTAAGTGCGTGTACGTGCGTGTAAGTACGTGTACGTGCATGTAAGCACGTGTAAGTGCGTGTAAGTACGTATAAGTACGTGTAAGTGCGGGTAAGTACGTATAAGTGCGTGTAAATGTGTGTAAGTTCGTGTAAGTGCGTGTACGTGCGTGTAAGTACGTGTACGTGCATGTAAGCACGTGTAAGTGCGTGTAAGTACGTATAAGTACGTGTAAGTGCGGGTAAGTACGTATAAGTGCGTGTAAATGTGTGTAAGTTCGTGTAAGTGCGTGTACGTGCGTGTAAGTACGTGTACGTGCATGTAAGCACGTGTAAGTGCGTGTAAGTACGTATAAGTACGTGTAAGTGCGGGTAAGTACGTATAAGTGCGTGTAAATGTGTGTAAGTTCGTGTAAGTGCGTGTAAGTACGTGTAAGTGCGTGTAAATGCGTGTAAGTATGTGTAAGTGTGTGTAAGTGCGTGTAAGTGCGTGTAAGTGGATGTAAGTTATTGTAAGAGCGTGTAAGTGCGGGTAAGTACGTATAAGTGCGTGTAAATGTTTGTAAGTTCGTGTAAGTGTGTGTATGTGCCTGTAAGTGCGTGTAAGTGTATACAAGTGCGTGTAAGTATGTGTAAGTGCGTGTAAGTACGTGTAAGTGTGTGTAAGTGCGTGTAAGTGCGTGAAAGTGCGTGTTAATGCGTGTAAGTGCGTGTAAGTGCGTGTAAGTGTAGGTTAGTGCAGTTTAAGTTCATACAAGTGCGTGTAAGTGCGTGTAAGTTTTTGTACGTGCATGTAAGTGCGTGTACCTGCGTGTAAGTACGTGTAAGTATGTGTAAGTACGTGTAAGTGCAAGTAAGTACATATAAGTACGTGTAAGTGCATGTAAGTACGTGTAAGTGCGTGTTAGTACGTATAAGTACGTGTAAGTGGGTGTACGTTTGTGTAAGTGCAAGTAAGTGCGAGTAAGTACGTGTAAGTGCATGTAAGTGCGTGTAAGTGCGTGTAAGTGCATGTAAGTGCATGTAAGTGCATGTAAGTATGTGTAAGTGTGTGTACATACGTGTAAGTGCGTGTAAGTGCGTGTCAGTGTGTGTCAGTGTGTGTAAGTGTGGTTTAAGTGCGTGTATATTCGTGTAAGTTTGTGTAAGTGTGTGTAAGTACGTGTAAGTGCATCTAAGTGTGTGTGAGTACGTGTAAGTGCGTGTAAGTGCATGTAAGTGTGTGTAAGTGTGTGTAAGTGCGTGTTAGTGCGTGTAAGTGCGTGTAAGTGCGTGTAAGTGCGTGTAAGTGCGTGTAAGTGCGTATAGGTGTGTGTACTTTTGTATAAGTGCGTGTAAGTACGTGTTAGTGCATGTAAGTGCGTGTAAGTGCATACAAGTATGTGTAAGTGTGTGTAAGTGTGTGTAAGTGCGTATAAGTGCGTGTAAGAGCGTCTAACTACGTGTAAGTTTGTGCAAGTGCATGTAAGTATGTGTAAGTTTGTAAAAGTATGTGTAAGTGTGTGTAAGTGCGTGTAAGTTCGTGTAAGTGCGTGTAAGTACGTGTAAGTTCGTGTAAGTGCGTGTTAGTACGTGTACGTTCGTGTAAGTGCATGTAAGTGCGTGTAAGTGCGTATAAGCATGTGTAAGTTCGTGTAAGTGCGTGTAAGTACGTGTAAGTGCGTGTAAGTGCGTGTAAGAGCATGTAAATTCGTGTAAGTGCATGTAAGTGCATGTAAGTGCATGTAAGTGTGTGTAAGTGCATTTAAGTGTGTGTAAGTGCGTGTAAGTGCATGTAAGTGTGTGTAAGTACGTATAAATGCATGAAAGTGTGTGTAAATGTGTGTAACTGCATGCAGATGCGTGTAAGTGTGTGTAAGTGTGTGTATGTGCGTGTAAGTGTGTGTAAGTGGATGTAAGTTCTTGTAAGAGCGTGAAAGTGCATGTAAGTACGTATACGTGTGTGTAAATGCGTGTAAGTTCGTGTGTGTGTACGTACGTGTAAGTGCTTGTAAGTGTGTACAAGTAGGGAGTACGTGTAAGTGTGTGTAAGTACGTGTAAGTGCGTGTAAGTGCGTGTAAGTGCGTGTAAGTGCGTGTAAGTGTGTGTAAGTGCGTGTAAGTACGTGTAAGTGTGTGTAAGT
>SZWC01023652.1:10645-32562 GCA_023375785.1 Penium margaritaceum
GCACACACACACACACACACACACACACACACACACACACACACACACACACACACACACACACACACACACACACACACACACACACCACGCACACACAACACCGAACAGAGGCAGGGAGTACGGTGACCGCAACAGGAGTTGCAGCAGCTGAGGTGCTTGGGGGCGGCCTCATGAGCACGCCATGCCGAGATTTGGGAAACAAAGGCTCATGTGAGTGAGGAACAGCAATGACTTTTGCACAGCCAACAAGCTTCTCGTGCTGCCATTCTCCTGAATGGGTTGCGTCGAGAGCTGCTGCAGAGCGCAGAGCTACGTCAGACACGGAGTCAGCCTTAGCATTGGGGGTCTGGTGGGTGCATTGGGCGGACTCTGAACCCACCTGTCTTTTATGCTCGCCAGATGCAGACAAAGAATACAACCAGCTGGCATGGGACGGCAGGCAGGCATGGAGCAGACGACGCGTTATGAGCAAGCCAAGTACGGTGAGTAAGCCATGTACAGTGGGTAAGCCAAGTACGGTGAGCAAGCCATGTACGGTGAGCAAGCCATGTATGGTGAGCAAGCCATGTATGGTGAGCGAGCCATGTATGGTGAGCGAACGCACCAAGTCAGGAAGAAACACAATACACCAGAAAACCCACAATGTGGCACAACCACCACACAGCAGCAGATGACAACAACGCGTACGAGCCACACCCGACATGCAAACCCAGCGTGACTCCAAAATGTTCCGTAGCCACAGGGTCCACGGCCAGCCAGCCAGCAAGCCCACTGGACCAGCCGGCCACGAATGCGGATGGGGGCCAGGCTGGCTGGCGGGTGGGCGGGCGAGCAGGCGGTCCTGTGGCCGCGCAGGCTGGCCACGGGGCGGTCGGGTGAGGGGCCTTGCAGGCTGGTGGGCTGGGATGCTGGCAGGCGGCTTTTTTCCATCCCCAATGCCGTTCCATGTGTTGGATCTCATACTGATGGCAGTGGGGCGTGGCCCTGCTGTTAGTGCAAGGAACATATCCAACGCGCTATCCTTGTCACCGTGGACAGACATATGCGGACCAACATATCCAACCCCTTCCATGCTCATTGGAACCTCTACGCCCGTCCACAGCTCCATGCTCATCGCCCCCTCCATGCGAATCCCTCCTTCCCTGCCCATCGTCCTCTGCATACCCATTGTCTCCTTTCTGCTGATCGCCCCCTCCATGCTCATCTCCCCTAACGTGCTCAGCGGATGCATTTCATCTAACACCATGACACCAACCATGGACGACGACGAAGATGGTCCGCCGGCCCCCTCCATGCTCATGGCTACAACTGACGGCCTCCTGGCCGTCGGAGCAAGGCCCCTCTGCTGCTGCAGCAGCGTACTGCGGCATCCGATGCGGCTGAGACCGCGGACGACGCCGTTGCCAGTGTGAGGGCGAAGTGCCGCCGCGCGGCACTTGGGAATCACCGCGGGGACCGCCGACGCTGCTGATGACAGCGACATTGCGGCTGACGTGGCTGCTGCCGCTACGGCTGCTGCTGACCCGCTGACACTGCTGACGCCACGGATCCACGGCCACGCTGGAGGTGCGCGGTGAGTTGGAATCTGAGCGCAGTCGAGACGTGTTCAGCACGTGCGCGTCAGCCGGCCTGAGCAAAGAGTGGCAGGTCTAGTACCTCCGCCAGTTTGAAGCAGCACCAGCATGTGGTGTGCCAATCCCAGCTCTTGGCCAGATAGGGAAAACAACTGCCAACAAGAGGTACTCAGTCTCTTGGTAATCCAGTTGCTGCTACATGCCAAAGTGCAAGCATGGGCGGCTCTTTGGTCCACGAACTGAAAGCAACAACGACGCGCCACGTCGCTGTGCTTTCTGGCTTCGCCACGTACTGCCCCCCTCCTGCGGTCGTGGAAAGCAAGTTGCAATGCATTGTCGAGAATGAACAGGACTTTCCAGGCAGGCCATTTTTCAGCTGGACAAGCAGCCGGTCTTCTTCTCCTTGCCAAAGCAGTTGGAGACAATAAGTCATTCCCATGGAGGATACTTACCATCTTTATCGCATAAGATGAACAAACACTGAAATGGGAGCCAATTCATACTCAACGATACATGAAATCATAGGATATCCCAAAAGGACTGTTCCAATGGAAAAGCAAGCGTTACGTCCCTCATGTACACGAGTCCTTTAACTCCGCAAGTGGGCGTTTCTATCACTACTTGGGTATTTTTATTTCATTCACCAAATTTCGATTTTATTTGAACGTCTCAACCTTCGGTATTCCTTGCGATAATCTTTTGATAATTTCGACCACCTTCGAGACATATCGACAAAAGGGTCGCGAACTATATCGATGTTTCAGTATTCTTCAGTCAAATTCTCGAAGGCTCGACACTTTCATGAATATGATCCTCGATATTCGCAATGCCCCCCAACTTCTTCACGCGGCTTCTCCAAGCACCCACTCAAAAAGCTACCTCGCTCTCATTGCTCGGCTTGAGCTTCGAGGACCTGACATATGCCTCATTCACATTCTCAACGTCGTACATGTTCTCGATTCACCGAAAACCTATCATCAAATTACCCTTACCACTTTATACAAGTTATCCATTTGTCCTGAACTCGCGCATCTTTTTTCTCCTCACCTCATCTTTGTGCACCATCCACATTCCGATCGATGTAACGGTAAGAACGACGTATTGTTTGTATGAAATGTTTCACTCTGTAAACATCTCAAATCTTCATAGGATCCTTGCACCTTAGTGGTTATCAAAAGCGGCCTAATTCCGCAATACCCACCATTTTGGCCTCCGAATTTTCTCCTCGCCATTTCTCCACATTTTAAACACGGTACTCACTTTACACAAAATATGCATGCTGTACCCACTTTTCTCAAAGCGCCTGAGATCATACATGCTGCACCCAGTAATTCAAAGAGATTCACACCACATTGGTTCCATACGAATTAGTTCAACAACTGTGGGTATCCAAAGTATAAAATTTTATTCTCCATTGGTTTCATGGGATATTTTATTTCATCCTATTTTTATTGTTCCTTTATGTGACAAACTTTATGTTGTTTCTATTCTACTGACAAGTAGTCGCGTTTTCGGCACATAAAACACTGGGGGTATCATGTATGTCCACTTCAAAATTCTTTTCTTTTTCATCGTCGGACATTGACCGCTCCTCTTTTGTGTACATCACAATCACGCGACCGTGGATGTGAGAAAGTGCGTAGAAGCTTCCTAGCAACACGGCCGCTGACCGGGCGTCAGTGCCTAGTCAAACAGTGACAACAGTCACAGGTCGTACACACAACGGCAAGGATTTGGCTAGGAGACACAAGTCAAAGTGTCAGAATGCTTCAATATAGCATATGCAGAGAGAGATGACAACTGACAGGCCCAGGGCATAAATACCTGCCGCGGCGCACGGCGGGTGTCGCACGCGGCAGTCCAAGAGTTGTCCTAAAACCGGCCCAAAACCGTTGTTTTGGCCGTAACTCTGCGCACACATGTCAGAATCCTACGCCGTCTGAACCGAGACGTGCAGAATCAAAAGACGGACGCAGCGACTGGTCACATGCATGCATCCATTGACTGACAGCGAGTATACAATGCAAAAACATGCAAATGGGCCTCATGCCCAGTCCGCCGAAAGGCGCCTGCAAGACGTAGAAGGCACAGCAAGGAGTCCCGGTGACATCTGGGGCTCTGGAACAGTGGTCGTTCAGCTCCACACGGGTAGTGCGCCGCCTGTCGTCGCGCCGGTGTCACCAGGGCCGCCTGCCTCAGGGATCTGCACGAGTATGGACACGGCCGAGTGGTCACAGTAAACTGTACAGGAACGGCACAAAGCACAACANGCCCAAGCTCAAGAAACAAGCGCTGCATCCAAACTGCCTCAGCAGCTCCTGCCCCCAAAGCCACATACTCTGCCTCCGACGAGCTACGTGCGATGCAGCCCTGCTTCTCGCTTCGCCAAGACAAAGCGGTACCACCGAGCAGAAACACGTAGCCAGTGCGACTGCGCCCGTCAGGACTCCAAGCCCAGTTGCTGTCAGTGTAGCCGTCAATGACCATCGAACACTGCCGACAAAAGCAGAGTCCGAGATACGGCGTGTAGACCACGTACCGTACCACTCGCACAGCCGCGTGAAGAGCTCTCGCACGTGGAGCCTGCGAGAACTGAGCGAGGAGGTTGACGGCGAACGCGATGTCGGGACGCGTGGTAGTGGCCAGGTACATCAGAGATCCGATAAGACGGAGGTACAAGGTCGCGTCCACTGTCTCCCCCAGCTGTGTAGGGTCATCCACCTTCAGGGCATCCTTCCCATCAGGTGTGAGTGGTGTGGAAGCAATGGGCACTGCACCAAGGACATCGCTAAAGCGCTCCCCCACGACTCGTGCGTATCGGGCCTGATGTAGCAACAGTGTCCGATGTCTGCGATCTCGTACAATCTCCATACTAAGAAACACCGATGCAGGACCGAGGTCCTTCATCCTGTAGGCGGTCTACAGGACAGCCTTGGCCTCCTTCACGGCCTTTAGCGACGGAGACGCGATCAGAAGGTCATCAACATAGACCAGGATGGCGGTAAACCGCTTGGGTGTCGGTAGGATGAAGAGTGAGGGGTCTGCCTCGCTCTGTACGTATCTTGCGTGAGTCAAGGTGCCAGTGATCTCCCGGTTCCAACACCATGGAGTCTGCTTGAGGCCGTACAAGGACTTGCGTAAGCGCCAGACCTTGTCACCGTCCTCAAATCCTGGTGGCTGAGCCACGTAGATCTCCTCATCCAAAGAGCCAAGGAGGAACACGTTGTTCACATCCATCTGGTATAGTTCCCAGTCATGCTAAGCTACTACACCGAACAGAGCTCGAGCTGAGGTCATGCGGCCGACAGGGGCAAAGGTGTCAGTGTAATCAACTCCCTCAATCTGAGAGAACCCCTTGACAACCAAGCGGGCCTTGTAGCGTTCCAGTGAGCCATCCGGCTTCACTTTCTTGCGAAAGACCCACTTGACCTGAATCGCCTTCCTCCCAGGGGGAGAGTCGACCAGCTCGTAGACTCCGTTCTCTCGGATAGCACGAAGCTCATCCTCGCAAGCAGCTCGCCAGGCATCAGTATCCTGCAATGAGAAAGCCTCCCTCAATGCACCCGGGTCCGGCGCCATAGAGGGGGAACTCTGCGTGGCAAGTGCACACGCCTCTGTGTCTGGCCTGACGGCCACGAGATCAGCTGCTGCGTCACAGGCGATATGGAACTCGCGAGTGACCAGGTCGGACCCTATGGGGCACGCTGGGTGTACCTCTGAAAGCTCAGTGCGGACACTCAGGCCTAAGGCCTTTGTGCCTGGATCACCGCTCGCGATGCTGCGAGAGGAACGTCTGGGTCTGGAACCCGACGCTCGCTGAGCTCCAGAATCCAGTGGTCGAAGGCGACCACCGGGCTCACGGGAGTAACCGGAGGTCGAGGGGCGCACCTCAGGCTCAGGAACAGGTACGACCACAGGGACAGGTACAACCACAGCTGGTGAGGGCTGAGACGAGGCAGTTGGAGATGCCGTACGTGAAGATGCGTGTGTGGGGGACACTAAGCTGGGAATGACAGCGGGCAAGGCTGGCCCGGACACTAAGACAGGAGTGTCAGCCGACGTAGAGACAGGAGTGGGCCGGGCTTGGTCAGATGCCGGAACAGGGATGCCAGTGGACACAGATGGTGATGCAGGAGGAGGCGTGGGAGCAGCGGTACCTGTGGGGTGCGAAGCAGGCTAGACAGGCGGGATCTCTGGACCAACGGCAATGATAGCCGGATCATCAAGTGCTGGAGATCGAGAGGGGACTCGAGCGGACATATCAGCCTGGCGAGAAATGGTCGCTGGCGAAGAGGTCTCCCCCATCCGCCGAGGACCCTCACAGGAAGGGACATGAGCTATAGAGAGCGCTGTGATCGAAGTCAGATCACGGTATGTGAGTGACTAAAACAACAGCGCATCACGGGACTCAATGACACGACGGCGAGTGGGGTCCCAAAAGCGCCAGGCCTTCGACCGCGGGGAGATGCCGATGAAGGCACACAAGCGACCCCGAGGGGAGACCTTGGACCCCTGCTGGTCCTCGGTGTACCATACGGAGGCCAGGGATCCCCAGACGCGTGCGAGACGAAGATCGGCACGGTGNGCACGGTGGCCAAACCAGAGCTCGTACGGTGTAACATGATCCGGAAGCGGACCATGCGGGAGGCGGTTCCAGACCCAAGTCATGTAGGCAAAGCCCTCGAATGCAAAGGACTCCGGGAGACCGCACTCAGACCGCATGGCGCGGACCGCATCCTCCATGGTGCGGTTCCAGCGCTCAGATACACCGTTCTGCTGTGGGGTAGCAGGAGCGGAGAACTGGTGAAAAATGTCGTGCTCAGCAAAGAAGGAGTCCATCTCGCCGAGGAACTCGCCACCGCGATGCAAGCGAAAAGTATGCAGCGTGTGGTGAGACTGACGCTCAGCCATCACAAGCCAGAGCCGAACCGCAAGGGCGGCGTTGCTCTTATGACGCAGACTGTAGACCCACCGCATCCGGGTGAAGTCATCAGTCAGCGTCAGAACATACCGGCCCCTCTCAGACAGCGACTCGACCGAGAGAGGACCGAGCAGGTCCAAGTGGACCAACTCGAGGGGCCTCAGCGCTTGGGAACACGAATCAGGGTAAGTGCACCGGTGCATCTTACCCTGAGCGCATAAAAGACAGTCGATCTTGGGTGGCTTCTTGAAAGAAGCCACGTCAAGACCAAGGGCGGGCTGTGTCCGGATGAGCTTCGACACAGTGTCGGAGCCCACGTGACACAGACGTTGGTGAAGCAACTGCTTGTGTTCCGGGGATAGAACACCAGTGACAAAAAGGCGACCAGAGGAGGAGGGAGAGCAATGGGAGAAGGGCCGAGCAATGCGGTACAAATCATCTACAACTGAAGCGCGCAGGACAATGCTACGGGTGTCAAGAGCAGTCACAATCGCTGAATCAGCGGTATGCTCAACGGAGAGACCCATCAGAGTGCAGGCACGCACAGACAGCAGACTGAGCTCAAGATCAGGCACAAACAGCACGTCAGAGAGATACAGGGGGCCAGACGGACCATCAAAGCATACAACCCCAACACCGTGAACCGGTAAGGACTGACCAGAACCTGTACGAACAAAACGGACAGTCGTGACAGGACCAAGTACCACAAAGTCACTACGACGGCACGTCATGTGGTGGGTGGCACCGGAATCGATGATCCAAGTGCCACCGGAGTCACGACTGGTGGACGTCACTGTACAACGAGCAATAGAACACTCGGCATCAGAGGGACGCTGAACCGTCAGTGGGAAGGAACGACGTACATCACGAAGGTGAGACTCATGAATCCAGTCACTGCAGTCAGGCCCATCATCATCACATGCGGACTGTGCTCCTCCACACATGCCATCACGAGTCACGAGAACGGACGAACAAGCAGTCTGTGACCCACTTGACGATGACAACACACTTGCACCTCCCTGAAAGCGAAGTGCCAGAAGATGACAAAGCTCGGCGATGGTGCTGTCACGTGGGTCTGGATCACTGCTGCTCGCCGGTGAGGATGCAGGAAGAGCTGCAGTCGTAGACGCCGCGCGTCCAGAGGAGTGTGCGGTCGACGTGCCGGACGCGGTGCGAGCAGCATGGGCAGCCTGAAGTCCACGAGTGATGCGCTCCCAGTCGAGCGGCTGCTGGCACTCGGTGTAGCGATGGGCACCTCCACAGTTGTAGTAGTGCACGGAACGGCCACTGCTACCACTGGATGACGACTGTTGCTGACCCGATCTGCGCTTCCTATTCTTCTTCTTCCCCTGGGCAGCTGCTGCAACGCCCTACGTCTGCGTGGGTGTAGACGGGGTCGAAGAGGAGGAGGAAGATGAGGTCGTGATGGAGGAAGGTGAGGGTGAATACAGGAGGGAAGATGGTGGTGAGGCGAGGACTGCTGCAGCGAGGGAAGTCTCCTGATGTGCTACTACTACCTCGCGGGCCGATGTCACCTGGAGGAAAAGCTGATGGGCCCAAGGGAGCAGCTGCAGGGTGGCTGAGAAAGGCTCGAGAGCAGCATCGCTGTACCGTGTGAATATGTTGGTGTACTCCAGGCGAACTCCGAGCATGATCGTCCGAAGTGCCCACAGTTGTGTGCCCCCCGAGATCCCGAGGCGCGTGTAGATACGCATGGCGCGTCGCCAGTAATCCGCTGCAAGCTCCGCTGGTCCCTGATGGAGAGAGTGGAAAGCACGAATGTGTGACGCACGCGTGGCGTGCGTCTCTGCGGCCAGTAGGGAAAACGCCAGATCCCAGCCTCCACGAGGATCAGCTCCGGTGCCTGTGCCAGCCTCGCCGAGGAAGGGACGGAAGTCAACGACAGTCTCGCGTGGCATGGCGTAGAGAAGCCCTCGCATGGCCCGGGCTGCTGTCAGCACCTGTGCTGGATCTGTAGACTGGTATGGGCTGTGGTAATAAGGCCACACTCCCTCAGAAGTGGCCCACACCTGAAACACGATCTCCCAGCAGTCAAATCCATCCTCGCTGATGTACCGTGGAGGTGGTGCCTCAAAGACCTTTGGCTGCCGCTCCGTGGGGAGAGCAGCCGCAGGCTGAGGAGGGCGAGTGACGGGAAGAAATCCTGGAAGGGGGTTATCACTGGGGAAGTCAGGTGACGGTCGTATCGGGGACACGGGTGGAGGTCAGATACCCGTCTGCAGCTGACGGAGGCGCTCGTGTAGAAGACGAATCTCCCGCTCCTGGGAGTCATCCTCGAAGCCCGGCATGAATGGCTCGTCATCAAGAAGGTCCGCAGGTGGTGGGGAAACCACACCAGGAGGTGAAGCAGGCGGGGCACCTGTCACGGGCACCTGAGCCGAGTGCTGGGTGGAGGCCGCAACGCCGGCAGCTCCCTCAGAAATCCGCGGAGGAGCCGTGGACTGAGCGCGCAGGAGCTCAGTCAGCGTGCGGATCGCGTCAGTCTGCTCTCGCTGCAGACGACGCATCTCCTCCTGCTGGCTGCGCAGGTCCTCAATGGCCTGCGAGCGAGGGCTCAATACCCCTGAAGAAGAGGAGGAGGGATCACCTGGTCCCTTGTCCTTGTCGTCGGGCGAACTCATGTCGCCGCTCACTATGGGACGACAGGTCAAGTTTGCCGGATTTTAAAACCGTCTGCGTTTCTCGGGGAGTTGAAACCCTGGCAACTTTTGACTTTTCGGTTGAAAATTTGGCTAAGTGTAATGCTGACGTCAGCAAGTGGTTGCTGATGTCAGCACGACCTGATGACGTCAGCAACCAACAATGCTGACGTCAGCTCGTCCCCCTTTTTTTTCTTCTTCTTGTCACGGTTCTGCCGGTGCGCGGTGGCGCGCGGCAGCTCCGCGGAAGCTGCGCAGCAGCTTTTGCCCAGCTGCTGCTGCAGCTGTGCTGTCAGCTGCAGCAGCAGCTGCGTAGTTGCGTGTGCAGCGGTGGCAGCGGCGGCTGCACTGCTCCTGCTGCTGTTGCGCGCGGCGGCTGCTGCTGCTGCGCGCTGCAGCTGCTGCTGGCTGCCGCCGCCGCGCGCTGCTGCTGGCTGCCGCCGCCACGCGCTGCTGCTGCTGCCATTGCTGCGCTGCTGCTGCTGCCGCGACTGCCACTACTGCTGCCGACGCCGCTGCTGCGCTGCTGCTGCCGCCGCAGCTGCGCTCCTGCTGTCACCACTGCTGCCACCCTGCTGTGGTGGCCGCTACTGCTGCACTGCTGCTGCGCTGTCGCCGCCGCCGCCTCTTCTGCTGTTGCTCTGCTACTGCGGCTATCGGGGGAATGGTGGCTGCACGCACCGCAACCGCCACACACCTTTGCATGGCAGTACGTGCTGCTACTGCTGCCTCAGCAGCTGCGATCTCACATGGTGGGTGGAGTACGCGGACGGCGAACGGCCGTCTCCAACAGGTCCAAGAAGATCTGCTGCAACGGTGACTCTCACTGCTGCTGCTCTGCTGCGTCTCTGCTGCGCAGCTCAGTGAGAACTGTCTCACTTCTCTGATACCATGAGAAAGTGCGTAGAAGCTTCCTAGCAACACGGCCGCTGACCGGGCGTCAGTGCCTAGTCAGACGGTGACGACAGTCACAGGTCGTACACACAACGGCAAGGGTTTGGCTAGGAGACACAAGTCAAAGTGTCAGAATGCTTCAATATAGCATATGCAGAGAGAGATGACAACTGATAGATCCATGGCAAAAATACCTACCGCGGCGCACGGCGGGTGTCGCACGCGGCAGTCCAAGAGCTGTCCTAAAACCGGCCCAAAACCACTGTTTTGGCCGTAACTCTACGCACACATGTCAGAATCTTACGCCGTCTAAACCGAGACGTGCAGAATCAAAAGACAGACGCAGCGACTGGTCACATGCATGCATCCATCGACTGACAGCGAGTATACAATGCAAAAAAATGCAAATGGGCCTCATGCCCAGTCCGCCGAAAGGCGCCTGCAAGACGTAGAAGGCACAGCAAGGAGTCCCGGTGACATTTGGGGCTCTGGAACAGTGGTCGGTCAGCTCCATACGGGTAGTGCGCCGCCTGTCGTCGCGCCGGTGTCACCAGGGCCGCCTGCCTCAGGGATCTGCACGAGTATGGACACGGCGGAGTGGTCACAGTAAACTGTACAGGAACGGCACAAAGCACAACAGGATGTCCACGGTTGCGTTATGTGCTCATTCGCAATGCGAGAGAGCAAAAAGCCCCTCGAACAAGCCTTTTGGCCTTGGGTCTACTGACCCGTTCGAGTGTAGTTTTGCTCATTCGTTACGTTAACGAGCGATACAGTCATGTTCACTTAAAGCTGTTCACTTCAACTCTCTACAATGTGAAAAAGAGTTGATCGACGTAATTGTTTTCGTCAAATCTCTCCCACACCGAAAACATTTTTCTACGTCGATTCGGCGTCTATTCTTGCAGCGCAAAAATGGACACCAAATCGACATTGACGTCCATTTTCTTTGGGCATGTGTCTCATGTCGACATCGTCGACAGGAGAAAAGTGCCAAAAAAATGGCAAGCTGTCGATCGGACCTCATCCGGTCGACAGCCCGATAGTCCTTGTTGGCATTCGCCGACGAGGACTAACCAAAAAGGGAGTCGATGGCTGGCTCGCTGTCGCCAGCCAGCTCGTCGGTCCTCGTTGGCATTGTGCGCACTTCCATTGCGCACACCGTGCAACCATTGTGCGCATAGAAAACATTCCGCGCGGCCTATCGCACGAGGCAGTTCACGCCGGTAAGCTGGAAGCGAGACCTCTCTTTTTTTTTCCAAATCGTTGTCGGTCGCACACAAGCAAAGAAGAGCAACTTCATAGGGTCTCCGGTTTGTGTCCGTTCGATCCGTCGATCAGACGTAAGATAAGGATTAAGCAGTAGGAGAATAATGCATGTCTATTTTTGCTTTTCTTTCTAACTACGACTTTTCATTTGCTACTTTGTTATTGAGAGAGAAATTTGAACAAATACCACAACGACGAATCATCCTGCCAAACGTTTTTGCTCGTTTGACTTGGTGATCCGACGGCGGCCGTATTTTACGATTTAAATTATGAAGAATACTATACCAATACATTCATTGCAAAAACGTGGCATGAGAGCTGCAAAATGAGCAGGTAAGTCATTTTTAACTCTCGATACATTTTTTTGCAAAAAGGAAACATATTGGCATACGGGACCTAGATCATGATGGCGTCAGTGACTAGGTTTTCTTTTTGTGTCGTCGAGCGTTTTTCGGTGGAGTGTCAAAGTGGGTATGTGGAGAATTACATTATTCCCCATACGATTTTTACCTCAGCGGACATCCGGATAATTAGTTTTAAACACTGGCTCTCAAAAATATTTTCAACATTTCATGGACGTTATAGGTATTTTTCTATCTAATTGACCGTCCTATTCATTTTCCGCAAAAAACGAGGAAGGTGTACATTAGTTGCGACGACAGTGGGTGTACGGCAAGTGTACCCTATAAAAGGTCTAATGGTCATTTTGCTCCGCAAGCATACAACATTCCATGGAATTTTCAAATGAAAGTGATTGAAAATATTACTTGTCAGAACTTGTACTGCCTCATACTGTCGAGTTTTCCATTTCAAGGAAGTATATTTGAACTAAACCAACTACACCCAAAGTAGGGACCACTACAACTTAGGATTAACCCATCATTCTTGAGTCCAAAATAGTGTGATCTTTGATTCAGATCCTAAAATGTGTGATAGAATATGATTTCACAACATGACATATATTTACTCATAGAACAGGGTGCTTCTATGTAGATTTTCTCATTCAAGAACATAGTGTACCTCCCGTTTGGCGTGATTTAGGATAGCACAAAACTGAATAGTAATATGAAGGGGAAAATTCCACTCTACCCACTGTTTGGGACCATTCTACAACCGTTCCCCGAATATAAAAAAGCATGTGTGGAGAACGCCTCAAGTCGTTTACCGCACTCGCACAAAATGGGATTGTCGCTCCCTCGCGACATTGCGATCGAGCAAAGACCCCGTTGCCTTTTTTGGGACGCGCAAACCACTAACTACGGTTTTTGGTTTTCTATGTCTCGTGCAGGCGGAGTCACCACAAAACACAACACCCGACATCGCAATAAGGGGTTTGCGCATCGGGAAAAGAAAAGAATGAGAGTTTGTCGTTCGGTCGAGGTGGAGCGACAATTATTTTTTCAAGATTGCATTTTTTTGTCACACACAAAATCACCTTGATCTCTTCACAAACCATAAGGAAGCCGTACCTTGAAGAACATTAGTGGTTTGGGGTTTTATGATCGCACGAATACTTCCATTTCCAATGCATGGGGAGTCTTTGACTCCCGTGAAAACTTCACGGGATACCACCCCCCCCCCCACCCCCAAATTGCAAACCCAGCGATAGAGGGGTTTGTCGCTGTTTTGCACAAGTTTTGACATCAACATTCCAACAGAGCATGCATGTCACATGGAGTCGATGTGAAATTCAGGTTGCTATTGCGTTTGGACACAAACTATGGGAATGGTGTTTTGTTTTTACCCGCCCGGGGCACAATTTTGTTTAAGTGAAAAACCAAGTGTAACAAGGGTACTTTGGTGAGTGTGCCCTTGTCCAAAATGATAGTAAAGAAAAGGGTGTGTTGCTTCATTGGCATACATGAGTTACTTGATTGTGCACATGGACATGACTATGAGTGCTCTTTGTACTTTAATGCCACAAAGATCTCACACTTAAAGAAACATGGACACCTATTCGACCAGTGTTTGTTTCATAGAGACTCTAAACTATCATCAAAAGGTCATAATGGATATTTTTCCAAACCTTATCAATCATAGACAAAAGATCAACAGACATCAAAATGAAACTAGAATTTCAAGAAAGAGAATTGCAAAATTGTAGCACCAATCTTCAAGCTCCATTTAGTGAAGCCTTTTGATTACACATACAAGCATACAAATTCGCATTTTGTGTAGGTGATATGTGTCTAAGACCTTTAATAACCCCACCTAAGTTATGTTTTCTGGACATAGACATATTTGCCCCATGTTTGGCATGATTTTATTGTGGTTTCCTTACTTTTCAAAATAGTTGCGGAGAGCGTTTCACCTCAATCTCCACACTCGGTCATAGGGGGTCTTTGCTTCTTGAAAGAGCATGATCGAGCAACGACTCGCTATCCGTGCTTTGGATGCACAAGCCCCCTCTTACAAATTGGTGTATTCTATGCTTTGTGCGGGCGGAGCCCATGCGTGCAATCATAAACCCTGCATTATAGTAGGGATTTGTGCATCAAAAAAAGAAAAGAAGAAGGGGTCATCGATGAATCTGGATCAATCACACAATACCCTCTTCAACAATTAATTTTTCTTTCCTCGTACGCAAACCCACCTCGTTGTCAATTGAGACACTATTCAAACCCTAATTGTAAACACATTCCGGGCCCTGTGGTTGCGGAGCCCAACAGGTTTCCTTTTATTGCATGGTTTATCTTGGACACCTCATGCAAACAATGCACATCCCCCATGAAAATAATGAAAGACCTCTGACAGAGGGGTTTTTCATTGCTTTGCGGATATGAAGACGTCAACACTCTTATGAAACATGCATGTCACATGGATTCGATGTGAAAACTGCATTGAAATCATGTTTGAACACAAGCTAGGTGCATGTTTGTTCTTGTTACCCACGTGGGGCACAGTTGTCCTAAAAAAAAAAAAGGCAACCAAGACAGGGGCTGCTTGGGAGTTATGACACAATTTTGCAACAAGTTGCTGTTTTTCTAAGTATGATTAAAACACTCCCTCATTTAGAATGCATACTGAACAATCCACGTCCTTTTGTTTGCCTTTGGTTGACCACCTTTCCACTTGTGAGGTGCTGACACTTCAATCCATGTAAAAGGGAGATCCCTCCTAAGAAATGATGAAGATTAGGCTATGGCTCTGGAATTGATTATGGAGTGGGGAGATTGTATCAGGGATTTGATCAAAAGAGCTCCTAGGGATGTTATTTGGAACTATAGTGAGCACACTTACTAGACGAAGTGGGATTATTTTAGCAGTGGATGTAGTTTCATGCCCCATTTATGACCAATCGCCCTCCAATTATACACTCATTCTCCAGTGTACATTGTCTACCGTGCATAAAGGTAACTTCCAGGAAGTACACACACCCCACGTACATCAGATGGAAACTTCCAGAACATACACACATCCCACGTACACAGAAAGGGACCTGCCAAGAAACCACATTACTAGACCAGTACCCCCATATACTCACCACATACAACTCCCCCCTCCCTCCCCCCTAACCCCCCTCCCCACATGTACTTGCATCTCTGAATTACAGCATATCACACTAGTGTACATTTAGCACCCATCTCCACATACACTCCCCCCATGCTTCACCACATGGAACTCCCCCTCCCCTTCACTTCCCTTCCTTCCCTCCCACAATCAATTGCATATCTAAATCACGGCATTACACAACCGTGCACATTTAGTACCCATCTCCACATACACTCCCCCGATACACTCACCACATACACCCCCCTCCCCCAGTCACTTCCACATCTGAATCACAACATTACACACTAGTGTACACTTTAAACCCTTCTCCACATACACTCCCCCGATACACTCACCACATACACCCCCCTCCCCCAGTCACTTCCACATCTGAATCACAACATTACACACTAGTGTACACTTTAAACCCTTCTCCACATACACTCCCCCGATACACTCACCACATACACCCCCCTCCCCCAGTCACTTCCACATCTGAATCACAACATTACACACTAGTGTACACTTTAAACCCTTCTCCACATACACTCCCCCGATACACTCACCACATACACCCCCCTCCCCCAGTCACTTCCACATCTGAATCACAACATTACACACTAGTGTACACTTTAAACCCTTCTCCACATACACTCCCCCGATACACTCACCACATACACCCCCCTCCCCCAGTCACTTCCACATCTGAATCACAACATTACACACTAGTGTACACTTTAAACCCTTCTCCACATACACTCCCCCGATACACTCACCACATACACCCCCCTCCCCCAGTCACTTCCACATCTGAATCACAACATTACACACTAGTGTACACTTTAAACCCTTCTCCACATACACTCCCCCGATACACTCACCACATACACCCCCCTCCCCTAGTCACTTACACATCTGAATCACAACATTATGCACTAATCCAAATTCATTACCCATCTCCCCATACACTCCCCCCATACACTCACCATATAGAAACCCCTTTTTCCCAACATCAACTTGAACATTAGAAGAAAAACATAATGAACCAGTGTACATGTAGCACCCATCTCCACATACACTCCATCTACACACTCAACGCATAGGAACACAACACGTCAGAAACTTCATGTAACCTTCATACATCATCATACTGAACTATACACCAACATGATGGTAGAAAATGACCCTGATTAACCATACCTCTCATGCCCCTTGCTTTCCTTATTTTTTTGCCTTAAACAACCTTAGAGGTGAGGGAACCTCTGCTGAACCCCTCAAAATCCTTTGGACTCTCGCTGGCATAAGCGATCAAACAGAAGACTGTGCATCATGTGCAAAAAGCACACTAGTTTAGGTACTCATAGAATATGCATTCTATGGGTGATGTAGAAGTCTCACCCACTAATCCTCACCCCTAGGAGTACCTTCACCACAGATCATAACACTACAATCGGGGAATCAAGCCCAATTGTTCAACTGGAACTTGACGTACTCGTCCCCCCTTGAAGTTAGGACAGGTGAATCAGATTTCTTTGAGCTAGGGGCGTAGGAAAAGATGTGGTGGTGATATTTTGTTATCAATGTTACAGCTAGTTGTAGGCGTGGTGGTGTGATAATGGTTGAGAACCCCCCCCCCCTCCCCCCCATAATCTGCTAAACTGAATAGATACAAGTTGAGGGTTTTCAAATCTTTGTAAGCTTTTTTTGCATTGAAAAGTTGTTGGATTGTGCAAAGATTTTTGTTACCCATGGAAATGTCACACCTAAGGGCCTGGGTTTCTTTTAGACAAGAGACTGCAATGAATGAGGGGAAGAGTGATGGAAAAAGATACTAGTGAAGATTTACGGGTTGCAAAACAGCTGAGGACAGTTGTTTTTTGTTTTGTTTTTGTGAGATGTGCTACAATTTCAGGAAGGAATGAAAGGCACGGGACATGATTTCCTCCGTAAATTAGAAAAGGTGCAGATCTTCTTGAATGGAGCGGGCAAATTCAGAGCCTATCTTGGACCAACATACTTCTAGTAGTGATTGTTGCTCGAGTGCCTTTTTTTTTCTTTGAGGGGGGAATCGGGACCTTGATGTTAGATTGTGTGGTGTTGCAAGTAAGGGTGGAACACCCTCTCTTGCCCATTTGTCTTGGTATTCCGGTTTCTTGGTACCTTTGGTTTTTTAGTATGTGGTTGATGTAGAAACGTTTGGGTTTTTCATCCATGGAGATCCCCCATGCTAGGATTTTCATGTTGTTACAACATCCAATTGTTTTTTCATCTTTCGTATGAACTCGCGACCAGATGCTTAGGTCATGGATTAGTGTGATCGGAAGAGATGTTGGTTCGATGTCTCAATTTGGGCTTACACAAACAGATATGGTGATGTAACATTCTTCGTGTGGAACAAGCTTTTAGATTAGTTTGGAGGTTGTCGCATTGTATGAAGTTCTGCACCAAAAAGCGTGTTGGAGTGTGTCATCTGGTTTTCTATGTCCAATGATTTCGCAAAAACCATCGAACTATTTTTACTGTAGAAAGAGGCCTCACACTTACTTCTTGCCTGTTTTTGGAAGGTCTTATTGGGAGAGAGGTGGTAGAATGTGTTTGAGTTAAATCTCCTTTTATAGTAGAACATTTTCTCGTTTATCCATGCCAAAGGTTTTCCCTTCACCTTGACTAGATTTTTCAAAGCAACGTACTCTTCTAGAAGTTCTCGGCGGAGTAGTGGAGGGAGGGTGATGGTTGGATCAGTTTCTACAAAGTGTTTAAAATGTCATCAGGCACTGAGATGCCCTTTGAATTTGAGGATGCTTGGGTGAGAGAGGAAACTATGTTTTTTCTTGAAATAAATTGTCTTACTTGCTATCCTCTTCCACGTGTGGCG
This sequence comes from Penium margaritaceum, assembly GCA_023375785.1. NCBI lineage: Eukaryota > Viridiplantae > Streptophyta > Zygnematophyceae > Desmidiales > Peniaceae > Penium > Penium margaritaceum. Next base: position 28,334 of record SZWC01023652.1, read on the forward strand.
TGTGGGAGAGAGATACTTGCAAGCTCTTAAAGCAAATCATGCATGGAGGAGGATAGTGGGCCATGGGACTTTGAGTCCACCGTGGTTGGAAAAGGTGATAGATAAATTTTTGTTTATGAGACGTAGTTAACCGTCGTGTATAAAAGCATAGAAGCAGTTGATGATGATGTTCTGTGCCTTTGTAAAGGTTTTTGGTGAAGGGGAGCATATTCCTGAGTGAGGAATTTCGGTATGAGGTTTGAACGGATGATGATCACTTTTCTTGGGAGGCCAAAGAGAATTTTTGGCCAATGTGCAGCTAAGGTCTTGATTTGTTTTGTAATGGTGTCCCAAATTTTTATGTTGTGCATGTCGTGGTAAAGGTTGATTATGAAGGGCTACTATATGAGGTCCTACTGAGAAGATAATAGTTTTTCCTGCATTTGCTTTGAGACCGGTTAGGTTTTTGCTGATGGCAAGGATTTTTTTTACTTCGCATAGATATTCCTTTTCTTTAAAAAGTACCATTGTGTAATTGGTGTATGTTCCAAAGGTGGAATATTGATGGAATTCTGGAATAGGTTTCTGTATGCATTTGGCAAAGTACACTTCAAGGGGTTTCATGGCCATTATGAAGGGCAGTTGAGCATTTCCACAACCTTGTCGCACATCGGAGTCTGTTCTTATATGTGGTGAGAGATGGCCATTGTTCTGGTGTAGTTCAGTGTGGCTTTGATCCAGTTGATGTGAAATGGGGAGAAACCCATAACCTTGCGTTGTTTTGTAGAGGTGTGGGCATAGAAGGGTGTCATATCCTTTTTCAAAACCTGCGAGAAGGAAGGTGAGGTCATGATTGGTTTGATGGGACCCGTGTTGTAAGCCCATGATGGATGTGTGTGTGTTTGATGCTTCTCCGTTGCAAAACTCCTATTTGTTCAGGGTGAATGGCATGTGGAGGAATGTGAGTAAGACGCTTTGCTAAGATGTTTACTAAAATCCCGCCCGGTGGGAGGGATTTTCTGCCTGGACCATCTTAAGAACCAAAAAAAAAAAAAACTATAACTTTGTAATCTGTGTTGAGAGGGTAGATTGGCCTGAAGTTCTTAGTGCCAGTGGGGTCTCCTTTTTTAAGCGTAGGCATGTGAATGAGTTTATGAACTCCACGTGGTCGTCAGGATAATCGAGGAAATTCTGGAATGTGTTGAGGAGGTTTTGGCATTATCCGTGGGATCATTTGGATAAAATTCAGTAGGGATACCATCTGGACCAGGTGCTTTTTTTGCCATTTGGGAGATGCTGATTGATATTCCCATGATGGTCAGAGTTTGGGGAGGTCGTGTGGGAGGTGGTGAGGTACGGTTCTAAGAGGGGGTAAAAATGGTAGTATGCTAGGTTGTGGAGGTTGTGAGAAGTGCGTTTGGCAGGAAGGTGTGATGATTGCGGCAATCTAAAATGGGTTGGTGGTCACATTGTCGATATGATCCTTTAGCGAAGAGATGGAGTCTGATTTCAATCTGGCTCAGATGTGGCTGGAGAAGTTGTTCTATTCCTTCTTTGTTAGTCAATTGAGCACTGCTATGAGTGTGGTTTTTGTTTGTAAGGACTTACTTACTTAGCTATATCTCATGTTCTTTAAGTAATGAAATCAAATCTTGATTTCATACATATCGGCATTTTCATTGGAGTTCTTTCTCTTTTTTCTTTCTTTTTTTAAGGTTTTGTTTGGTTTTTCTTACTTATCATTTGTCTTCTTTATATTGCAGCTTTTAAAGGCATTCTTTAGGAAGGATGTATAGGTGTGCCAAAGTTGATGTTGCATCGTTTGGAGGATTTATACATCAAGTGGACGAGTTCAAAGGGAGATGTTTAACTTCTAGAGTCCATTGCCACAAGGGATGGTAAGTGAGAAGCATGAAGGTCTTGAGGATGTTGCTAAGTGCTCACAAAGATATTTCTTCATGGCATGGTGAATTGTAGTGTGTGAAATTCAGTTCTTGTCTTGATGATGGCGTATCTGGTCAAATCTTGAAGAAAATCTGTGTGCTACGGTGAAGGATGTAAAGAATGATGATATGGGATTGAGATTTTGGAAACTTATGGCCACGTTGTGTTCATGTAGAAGATTGTATGGAATTAAGCTGTCTTTTTAGTCCAGTCAGTCCCGTCAACTGTAGTATTGAGGTCAGCTTGTAGTATGTCAGGTTTGTGCTCTATGAGGAATTTGTCTAGAATTTTCCAAAAGATACTTTGTCGTTCAAGGTGTTGTGGTTCGTCAACAGCTGTGATCGTGAGGATTTTGTCTAGGAACTTTTGATTTTTCTTAAAGGATATGCGGGTCACTACTTGTTATGGAATGGGCTAATGATACTTTGTGTGATGTTCTACATGTTAAATAGATACCGCTTGTTTGGATAGATTTGGAGAGAGAATTTGAGTTATCTGTGCAGGAATTTTTGTAGCTTTGCGTGTGTTTTAGTGATGTCAACATGCGTATTAACAACTGTAGAGAATTCAGGATTGTTTCTGGGTAGGAAGCCTTTTAGAAAGGGTGCCTTAGAATGTTTAGAGAATCCATTGGCGTTGAAACGCGTAGTGGTCAGTGGCACTTCATTTTCTCTGAGGGATCTCTCTCGCTTTTTGGCCAGTTGCGTAGATTGCATGTATATGTCTGAAAGGCATGTAGTATTCATTGGTTTCAATAGGGTGTGTGATTTACGTTTTTTGTTTGGGGTCTTACTACTATTTTTTTCTCAAGGGTTTCTGTTTATGACTGTTCTAGTTGTCAGACGACGTAGGAGGTGTGATTTTTCAGGTTCAGAGTGGGATGTTTGGCTACAGAGAGTGGAAGGTGAGGATGGGGAGGGGGGGTATTTGTGTGTATAGTGATTTATGGTGGATTTGTGTGGCGTTGTCGGTGATTTGGGGCCTGGCAGCTTCTAGGGAGTATATCAACGTAAAACGTTTCAACAGGTTATGATTTTGGTTGGTGGTAGTTTCAGTGTCAGTTTTCATTCAGCATTTGGGCATATTGTTGTTCTCATTGCAGTTGGATTCTTTCACAGATTTGATTTCGGTGTAGTGGGAGTCTGTACATTGGTGCTGGTTGGCTTGATATTGTTATAGGTGATATTGGTGTTGTTGCCCTACCATGGAGTCCGGAGGTGATTTTTTGGTTTTTGCACAGTTTGTGTCGTCCTAGGAGGATCTTCTTGGTCGGCTAGTGTCTGTGGGTTTGGGTTGAGGGTGATGTGGGATTTGGATTAGACAGTATCATTTCATGTTGCCTTCTTGAGGCGGGTGGAGAAGAAACATAGTCAATTCTCTGAAAGAGAAGAAGTGTTTCCTGAGAGGTATGGATAGTATTGGGAGTGCTCCCAATGCCAGATTGGGAGGAGAGGGGGTTGTAGAGATCTGGAGTTGTTGAGAGGAGGAGAAAAAGTGTAGGATCATGCAGGAGGATGTGTACAACTTTGTCGTTTTTAGTAGAGTGTAGGGTGGAAGAGACTGTGGATAGGTAGTGTAAGGGAGTATTACATATTATAGCATCCGATGTTGACATCCGTCATTAGTATTATGAGTATTGATGCTTCTCGAGTTTGTAGGTGATGATGAGGGATGCACTGTGGTGCTTTACTTGGTGACAAACAAGCAGCTTCTAACGTTCTGTCTCTGGTAGATGACTGGGTGGGGAGAGTTTTTCTTGACCACGCTTTATGTGTAGGATTAGTGTGTAGCCTTGGCAGCACAATGTTGTGCATGAAAGTCTCATTTTTTTAAAATTCAAAGCATGATTTTATCTAGTTTTTTAAGAGTTACCAGACATTCTGAACTGCAAGGGGAAATCAATTGTTGGGATGGATAGATAATGGTGCACCACACCCATTTTATGTTGATTATGTTTCTTATGTTCGGAAGCATCAAGCATAAAGGTTTGGAAGGTGGAAGACCTTTGTTCAGACGTTCCTTTGTGTAGCATTTGTCATCTGATTTTCAGATGGTCAGAAGAGAGGTAAGGTTCATATGGTTGAAACACCGTAAAAGGAAAGAGCCAGAGAATTTAGAGAAGGATCATATTTGCTTCTGTTCAGACCTCTGGTATTGGTTGAGGGTACAAATGCATGTCGTGGAGCTGAATAAGTGAGTTTCAGTTCGGGGGTTTTTCGGTCAGTGGTAGCTTTTCGATGTGTTTATTTGAGGGAAGGAAGTTCCAAGATAGGTGTGTGTGTGTGTGTGTGTGTGTGTGTGTGTGT
>SZWC01023653.1:4687-17339 GCA_023375785.1 Penium margaritaceum
GGTATCCGCAATCCGGATATATTCACCAGTCAGGTATCCGCTATCCGGATAGTCGCCTCAAATATCCGGATACTTACGGATACTTGCGGATACTTTCACTATCCGGAAAGTTCAACGGATAGAAGTACGGATACATCCGGATACTTGTATGGATACCAGCGTATACCTCCGGATACTCACCGACACCTTCAGAAAAAGCCACATATCTCCAGCTGATATCCACATCCGGATACATCCGGATGTATCCGGATATCCTTCTAAGTTATTTACCAGGGACTATCCGCTATCCGGATACTGGACGGATAGTGCGGATACCCCGCATAGCGGATATTGTTTTCTCATGCATACGTATATGCACTTACACGATCTTACACACACTTCAAACACACTTACATGCACTTACATGCACTTACATGCACTTACACGTACTTACACGCACTTACACGCACTTACACGCACTTACACGCACTTACACACACTTGCATGAACTTACACAAAACTACACCCACTTTAACTGCACTTACACGCACCTACACACACTTACACGCACTTACACATACTTACACGCACTTATACGCACTTACACACCCTTACATGAGTTTAAACTGCACTTACGCACATTTATATGCACTTATATGTACTTATATGCACTTACATGCACTTTTAGCACTTCCACGCGCTTACACGTACTTATACGTACTTACACGTACTTACATGCACTTACACACACTTACACGAACTTACATTCACTAACACAAACTAACACGTACTTACACGCACTTATACGTACTTACACGCACTTACATGTACTTACATGCAGTTTTATGCACTTACACAAACTTATACGCACTTACACGCACTTACACACACTTACACGCACTTACACGCACTTACACGCACTTACACAAACTTACATTCAGTTACATAAACTTACACATACTTACACGAACTTACACACACTTACACGTACTTACACGCACTTACATGCACTTACATGCACTTACACGTACTTACACGTATTTACACACACTTACACACACTTCCATGCACTTACACGTACTTACATACACTAACATGCACTTACACACACTTACACGTACTTATACGTACTTACATGTACTTACACACACGTACATGTACTTACACACACTTACATGCACTTACACGCACTTACATGCACTTACACATACTTACACGCACTTACAGGAACTTATACATACTTACACGAACTAACACGTACTTACACGTGCTTACACATACTTACACGCACTTACATGCACGTAAACGCAGTTACACGCAGTTACACTCACTTACACGTACTTACACATACTTACACGCACTTACAGGAACTTATACATACTTACACGAACTAACACGTACTTACACGTGCTTACACATACTTACACGCACTTACATGCACGTAAACGCAGTTACACGCAGTTACACTCACTTACACGTACTTACACATACTTACACATACTTTCTTGCACTTACACGCACTTACACGCACTTACACGCACTTTCACGCACTTTCACGCACTTACACGAACTTAAACAAACTTACAGGCACTTACATGCACTTACACGCACATACACTCACTTACATGCACTTACACGCACTTACACGCACTTACACACTCTTACACACTCTGATACAACCTTACACGCACTTACACATAAATACATGCACTTACACGTACTTACATGCACTTACACACACTTACACGCAGTTACACGTACTTACACAAACGTACATGCACTTAAACATACTGACACACACTTACACACACTTACACGCACTTATACAAACTTATACGTACTTACACGCACTTACACACACTTACACGCACTTACACGCACTTACACACACTTACATGTACTTACACGTACTTACATGCACTTACACGCACTTACATGCACTTACACATACTTACATGCACTTATACGCTTTTACACACACTTACACACACTAACACGTACTTACACATACTTACACGTACTTACACGCACTTACACGCACTTACACGTACTTATATGCACTTACACGTACTTACACGTACTTGAACGTACTTAGACACACTTACACGAACTTACACACACTTAAACCACACTTACGCGCACTTACATGCACTTACACACACTTACATGCACTTATACATACTTACACACACTTACACACACTTACATGCACTTACATGCACTTAAACGCACTTGTACGCACTTACATGCACTTACACACACTTACACGCACCTACACGCACCTACACGCACTTACACGTACTTACATGTACTTACACGCACTAACATACACTTACACACACATACACACACTAACACGTACTTGCACACACTTACACACACTTACACACACTTACACGCACTTATACGCACTTAAACGTACTTGTACGGACTTACACGAAATTACACCCACTTAAACTGCACTTACACGCACTTATACGCACTTAGACGCACTTGTACACACTTACATACACTTACATGCAGTTACACGTACTTACATGAACTTAAACCGCACTTACACGCACTTACACACACTATATGCACTTACATGCACTTATACGTATTTACACGCACTTACATTATCTTACACGTACTTACACGCATTTACACGCACTTCCACGTACTTACGTGCACTTACACGCACTTACACGCACTTACACACACTTACACGCACTTACACACATACTTACATGCACTTACATGCACGTACATGCACTTACACGTACTTACATGTACTTACACACACTTACACGCTTTTACACACACTTATACGCACTAACAGACACTTACACGCACTTATACACACTTACACGCACTAACACGTACTTACACACACTTACACGCAGTTACACACACTTACATGCACTTACACACACTTCTACATACTAACATACACTTACACGAACTTACACGTACTTACACCACACTTACATGCACTTACACATACTTACACGTACTTACACGCACTTACAAGCACTTACACGCACTTAGACGCAGTTACATGCACTTACACGCACTTACATGCACTTACACATACTTACACGTACTTACACGCACTTACAAGCACTTACACGCACTTAGACGCAGTTACATGCACTTACACGCACTTATATGCACTTACACGTACTTACACTTACTTACACGTACTTACACGCACTTACACGTATTTACACACACTCACACACACTTACAAATACCTACACATACCTATACACACTTACACGCACTTACATGCACTTACACGCACTTACACGCACATACACGCACTTACACGTCCTTACACACACTTACACATACTTACATACACTTACACGCACTTACATACACTTACACACACTTATACATGCTTACATGCACTTACATACACTTACAAGCACTTACAAGCACTTATACGCACTTACACGTACGTACACACTTTCACATACACTTACACGCACTAACACATACTTACATGCACTTACACGTAATTACATGCACTTGTATGCACTTATACATACTTACACACACTTACACACACTTACATATACTTATACGCACTAACATGCACTTACACGCATTTACACCACACTTACACGCACTTGCACGTACTTCCACGCACTTAAACACACTTATACGCACTTACACTTACTTATACGCACTTATACGCACTTATACATACTTAAACGCACTTACATGCACTTACATGCACTTAGACGCACTTACACATACTTACGCACACTTACACGCACTTACACACACTTACACATACTTATACACACTTTCTTGCACTTACACGTACTTACACACACTTACACGTACTTACACGCACTTACACACACTTACACACACTTACACAAACTTACACATACTTACACGCACTTACACACACTTACACAAACTTACATGCACATACACACACTTACACATACTTACACACACTTACACGCACTTACACACACTTATACGCACTTACACGCTCTCACACGCTCTTGCACGCTCTTACACGCACTTATACATACTTACTTGCACTTACACGCACTTACACGCACTTTCACGCATTTACACGCACTTACACAAACCTACATGCACTTACATGCACTTACACACACTTATACGCACTTACACATACTGACACACACTTACACGCACTTACACGCACTTACACGTACTTACACATACTTACACGCATTCACACGCACTCACACGCACTTAAACGCACTTACACGCACTTACACGCACTTATACGCCCTTACATGTACTTATTCATACTTACATGCACTTACACAAACTTACACGCACTTACACACACTTATACGCACTTACACGTACTTACATGCACTTACACGCACTTACATGCACTTACACGAACTTACATGCACTTACACGTACTTACATGCACTTACACACACTTACACATACTTACACGCACTTATACGCTTTTACACACACTTACACGCACTAACACGCACTTACACCCACTTACACGCACTTACATAAACTTACACGTACTTACACGCACTTACACATAGGCATGAGAATCTGGATGTATTCGTCCCTTTTTGGAGGTATCCGCAATCCGGATATATTCACCAGTCAGGTATCCGCTATCCGGATAGTTGCCTCAAATATCCGGATACTTACGGATACTTGCAGATACTTTCACTATCCGGAAATTTCAACGGATAGAAGTACGGATACATCTGGATACTTGTATGGATACCAACGGATACCTCCGGATACTCACGGACACCTTAAAAAAAAGGCACATATCTCCAGCTGATATCCACATCCGGATACATCCGGATGTATCCGGATATCCTTCTAAGTTGTTTTCCAGGTACTATCCGCTATCCGAATACTGGACGCATAGTGCGGATACCCCGGATAGCGGATATTTTTTCCTCATGCATACTCATACGCACTTACACGATCTTACACACACTTCAAACACACTTACACGCACGTACACGCACTTACATGCACTTACATGCACTTACACGTACTTATACGCACTTAGATGCACTCATACGCACTTAGACGCTCTTAAACGCACTTACACGCACTTACACGTACCTACACGCATTTACACGCACTTACACGCACTTACACATACTTACATGAACTTACACAAAACTACACCCACTTTAACTGCACTTGCATGCACCTACACACACTTATACGCACTTACACATACTTACACGCACTTACACGTACTTACACACACATACATGAATTTAAACAGCACTTACATACACTTACATGCACTTACACGTACTTACATGCACTTACACGCACTTTTAGCACTTAAACGTACTTACACGCACTTGCACGCACTTACACGTACGTACATGCACTTACACGCACTTACACACACTTACACGTACTTACACGTACTTACACTCACTTACACGAACTTAAACTGCACTTATACACACTTACATGCACTTACACGCTCTTACACATACTCACAAGTACTAAAACGCACTTATACGCACTTATACACACCTACATGTACTTACACGCACTTACCTGTACTTACACGTACCTACACATAATACACGCACTTACACGCACTTACACGTACTTGCACGTACTTACATGCACTTACACACACTTAGACAAACTTACATTCACTTACACAAACTAACACGTACTTACACGCACTTACACATACTTACACGTACTTACATGTACTTACACACACTTTCATGCACTTACACACACTTACACGCACTTACACATACTTACACGTACTTACATGTACTTACACACACTTTCATGCACTTACACACACTTACACGCACTTACATGCACTTACACGCACTTACACGCACTTACACGCACTTACATGCACTTACACGCACTTACACGCACTTACACGCACTTACACGAACTTACATTCACTTACACGAACTTACACATACTTACACGTACTTACACACACTTACACGTACTTACACACACTTACATGCACTTACACGAACTTACATTCACTTACACGAACTTACACATACTTACACGTACTTACACACACTTACACGTACTTACACACACTTACATGCACTTACATGCACTTACACGTACTTACATGTACTTGCACACACTTACACATACTTCCATGCACTTACACGTACTTACACACACTAACATGCACTTACACACACTTACACGTACTTATACGTACTTACATATACTTACACACACGTACACGCACTTACACACACTTATACACACTTACACACACTTACACGCACTTACATGCACTTACACGTACTTACACAAACTTACAGGAACTTACACATACTTATAAAAACTAACACGTACTTACACGCGCTTATACGTACTTACACGCACTTACATGCACGTAAACGCAGTTACACGCACTTACACGCACTTACACGTACTTACACATACTTACACGCACTTTCTTGCACTTACACACACTTACACGCACTTACACACACTTACACGCACTTACACGTATTTACACGCAGTTACACAAACTTAGAGGCACTTACATGCACTTACACGCACATACACATACTTACATGCACTTACACGCACTTACACACACTTACACACTCTTACACGCTCTGATACGACCTTACACGCACTTACACATAATTACATGCACTTACATGTACTTACATGCACTTACACACACTTACACGCATTTACACGCACTTACACATAATTACATGCACTTACATGTACTTACATGCACTTACACACACTTACACGCATTTACACGAACTTACACAAACGTACACGCACTTACACGTACTGACACACACTTACACACACTTACACGCACTTATACAAACGTATACGTACTTACACGCACTTACACACAGTTACACACACTTACACGCACTTACACACACTTACATGCACTTACACGTACTTACATGCACTTACACGTACTTACATGCACTTACACACACTTACACGCACTTATATGCTTTTACACACACTGACATGCACAAACACACACTTAAACATACTTACACGTACTTACACGCACTTACACGCACTTACACGTACTTACACGCCCTTATTCGTACTTACACATACTTGAACGTACTTACACGCACTTACATGAACTTACACACACTTAAACCACACTTACACGCACTTACATGCACTTACACGCACTTACATGCACTTACACGTACTTACACACACGTACACATACTTACACACACTTACATGCACTTACACGCACTTACATGCACTTACACGTACTTACACACACGTACACATACTTACACACACTTACATGCACTTATACACACTTACACGCACTTACATGCACTTACACGCACTTACACGCACTTACATGCACTTACACACACTTACACGCACCTACACGCACCTACACGCACTTACACACACTTACATGTACTTACACGCACTTACACACACTTACACACACATACACACACTTATACACACTTACACGCACTTACACGCACTTACATGCACTTACACACACTTACACGCACCTACACGCACCTACACGCACTTACACACACTTACATGTACTTACACGCACTTACACACACTTACACACACATACACACACTTATACATACATGCACACACTTACACACACTTACACGCACTCACACACACTTACGCGCACTTACGCGTACTTAGTTGCACTTACACTCACTCACACGTACTTATACGCACTTACACGCACTTGTACGAACTTACACGAAATTACACCCACTTAAACTGCACTTACACGTACTTACACGCACGTAGACGCACTTACACACACTTATACACACTTACACGTACATACACGCACTTACACAAACTTAAACCGCACTTACACACACTTATACGCACTTACACGTACTTACACACAGTTATACGCACTTACATAAACTTTCACCTACTTACACGCACTTACATGCACTTATACGCACTTACTCGCACTTACGTGTACTTACACGCACTTACACGCACTTACACACACTTACACGTACTTACACTTACTTACATGTACTTACATGCACTTACATGCACTTACACGCACTTACACGTACTTACACTTACTTACATGTACTTACATGCACTTACATGCACTTACACGCACTTACATGTACTTACACATACTTACACACTTTTACACACACTAATACGCACTAACAGACACTTATACGCACTTATACGCACTAACACACACTTACACGCACTTATACACACTTACATGCACTTACACACACTTACACACACTTCTATATACTAACATGCACTTACACGAACTTATACGCACTTACACCACACTTACATGCACTTACACATACTTACATGCACTTACACACACTTACACTTACTTATACGTACTTAGACGTACTTACACGCACTTACACGCACTTACATGCACTTACACGTACTTACACGCACTTACACGTACTTACACGCACTTACACGCACTTACACACACGTACACACACTTACACGTCCCTACATGCACATACACACACTTACACGCACTTACACGCACTTACACGTACTTACACGCACTTACACGCACTTACACATACTTACACACACTTACACACACTTACACGTACTTACACACACTTACATGCACTTATACACACTTACACGCACTTACATGCACTTACACGTACTTACACGCACTTACACGCACTTACACATACTTACACACACTTACACACACTTACACGTACTTACACACACTTACATGCACTTATACGCACTTACATGCACTTGCATGCACTTACAAGCACTTACAAGCACCAACACACACTTACACGCACTTACACGCACTTATATGTACTTATATACACTTATACGCACTTACACACACTTACACACACTTACATACACTTATACGCACTAACACGCACTTACACGCATTTACACCACACTTACATGCACTTACACGCACTTATACGCAATTATACGCACTTACACTTACTTATATGCACTTATATGCACTTATACGCACTTAAACGCACTTACATGCACTTACATGCGCTTAGACGCACCTACACATACTTACACCCACTTACACGTACTTACACACACTTACACGTACTTCCACGTACTTATACGTACCTACACGTACTTATATGCACTTACACACACTTACATGCACGTACACACACTTACACCCACTTATACATACATACACATTCTTACACACACTTACACACACTTAAACACACTTACACACACTTATATGTACTTACATGCACTTACACACACTTACACGCACTTACACACACTTACACTCACTTACACGCACTTACACGAACTGACAGTCCCTTACACGAACTTACACGTACTTACACGTACTCACACATACTTACACGCACTTACACGCACTTACACGTACTTACACACACTTACACGCACTTACACAAACTTACACACACTTACACGCACTTACACGCACTTAAACGCACTTACATGCACTTACATGCACTTACACGCACTTACACGTGCTTACACGCACTTACACGCACTTACATGCACTTACACGCATTTACTTGCACTTACACGTACTTACACGTACTTACATGCACTTACACGTACTTACACACACTTACATGCACTTACACGCATGTACACGCACTTACACATACTCACAGGAACTTACATGCACTTACACAAACTTACACGTACTTATACACACTTACACGTACTTACACACACTTACATGCACTTACACGCATGTACACGCACTTACACATACTCACAGGAACTTACATGCACTTACACAAACTTACACGTACTTATACACACTTACACGTACTTACACGTACTTATACGTACTTTCTTGCATGTACACGTAGTTACACGCACTTTCACGTACTTACAAGCACTTACACGCACTTACATGCACTTATACAAACATACACGTACTTACACACACTTACACGCACTTACATGCAGTAACACATACTTACACGCACTTATACACACTTACACGCATTTTCACACACTTACACAAACATACACTCACTTACACACACTTACTCGTACGTACACACACTTACATGCACTTACACGCACTTATATATACTTGCACACACTCACACGCACTTATACGTACTTACACGTACTTACATATGCTTACACACACTTACACGTACTTACACGCACTTTCACGCACTTACACACACTAACATGCACTTACACGCACTTACACGTACTTACACGTACTTACACGCACTTACACACACTTACATGTACTTACATGCACTTACACATGCTTACACATACGTACACACACTGACACTCACTTTTAGCACTTATACGCACTTACACGCACTTACACAAACTCACACATACTTACACGCACTTACACTCACTTACACAAACTTAAACCGCACTTACACACACTTGTATGCCCTTACATGCTCTTACACGCACTCACCTGTACTAATACACACTTACACACACGTACACGCACTTACACAAACTTAAACCGCACTTACACACACTTGTATGCCCTTACATGCTCTTACACGCACTCACCTGTACTAATACACACTTACACACACGTACACGCACTTTCACGCACCTACACACACTTACACACACTTACACGCACTTACACGCACTTACACACACTTACACGCACTTACACGCACTTACATGCACTTTCACATACTTACACGAACTTACACGTACTTACATGCACTTACACGCACTTACACACACTTACACGCATTTACATGCACTTATACACACTTACACGCACTTACACGCACTTACATGTACTTATACGCATTTACACGAACTGACAGTCACTTATACAAACTTACACGTACTCACACGTACTCACACGTATTTACACGTACGTACACGTACTTACACGCACTTACACCCACTTAAACACACTTACACATTCTTACACATACTAACACGTACTTACACGCACTTACATGCACTTACACGTACTTACACATACTTACACGTACTTACACGCACTTACATGTACTTACACACACTTACACACACTTACATGCACTTACACATACTTACTTGTACTTACACGTACTTACATGTACTTACATGCACTTATACGCACTTACACGCACTTACACACACTTACACGTACTTACATGTACTTACATGCACTTATACGCACTTACACGCACTTACACACACTTACACGCACTTACACGCACTTCCATGCATTTACACGCACTTACACACACTCACGTGAACTTACATGCACTTACACGAACTTACACGTACTTGTACGCACTTACACGCACTTACACGCAATTACACGCACATTCTTGCACTTACATGCACTTACACGCACTTACACGCACATTCACGCACTTACACACAATTACACACACTAATACGTACTTACACACACTTACACGCACGTACACGCACTTAAACATACTTACATACACTCACACGCACTCACATGCACTTACACGCACTTACACGTATTTATACGCACTTATACACACTTACACATACTTACAAACACTTATACGCACTTACACGCACTAACACGCACTTACACGTACTTACACACACTTACACGTACTTATTCGCACTTATATATACTTACATGCACTTACATACTTTTACACGTACTTACATGCACTTACACATACTTACACATACTTACACGCTTTTACAGGCACTAATACACACTTATACACACTTACACACACTTACACACACTTACTCACACTTACTCTTACTTACACGCACTTACATGCACTTACACACACTTATACACACTTATACGTACCTATACGCACTTACACGAACTTACACGCACTTAAACCACACTTACATGTACTTACATGCACTTACACGTACTTACACGCACTTACATGCACTTACACACACTTATACACACTTATACGTACCTATACGCACTTACACGAACTTACACGCACTTAAACCACACTTACATGTACTTACATGCACTTACACGTACTTACACGCACTAACACACCCTTAGATGCACTTACACACACTTACAGGCACCTATAGGCACCTACATACACTTCCATGTACTTACATGCACTTACACGCACTTACACGTACTTACAGATGCTTACATGTACTAACACGCACTTATACGTACAGGCACGCACTTACACACACTTACACGCACTTACACGTACTTACAGATGCTTACATGTACTAACACGCACTTATACGTACAGGCACGCACTTACACACACTTACACGCACTTACACGTACTTACACGCACGTACACGCACTTACACACACTTACACGTACTTACACGCACTTACACGAACATACACAAAATTACATTCACGTAAACTTACACGTACTTACACACACTTACACGCATTTACACACACTGATACGCACTTACACGTACTTACACGCACTTACATGCACTTATACGCATTTATACATACTTACACGAACTGCCAGTCACTTACACGAACTTACACGTACTTACACGTACTTACAGGTACTTGTACGCACTTACACGCACTTACACACACTTACACACACTTACACGCACTAACACGTACTTACATGCATTTACACACACTTACACGCACTTACACGCACTTACACACACTTACTCATACTTACACGCACTTACACGTGCTTATACGCACTTACACACACTTACATGCACTTACACG
>SZWC01023653.1:22335-33989 GCA_023375785.1 Penium margaritaceum
CACTTACACACACTTACACACACTTACACGTACTTACACACACTTACATGCACTTATACGCACTTACATGCACTTACACACACTTACAAGCACTTACAAGCATTTACACGCACTTACACGCACTAACATACACTTACACGCACTTACACGCACTTATATGTACTTATATACACTTATACGCACTTACATACACTTACACATACTTACATACACTTATACGCACTAACACGCACTTACACGCATTTACACCAAACTTACACGCAGTTGCACGCACTTATACACAATTATACGCACTTACACTTACTTATATGCACTTATATGCACTTATACACACTTAAACGCACTTACATGCACTTACATGCGCTTAGACGCACCTACACATACTTACACCCACTTACACATACTTACACACACTTACATGTACTTACACGTACTTATACGCACCTACACGTACTTATATGCACTTACACGCACTTACATGCACTTACACACACTTATACCCATTTATACATACGTACACATACTTACACACACTTACACACACTTAAACACACTTACACACACTTATATGCACTTACATGCACTTACACATACTTACACGCACTTACACGCACTTACACTCACTTACACGCACTTACACGAACTGACAGTCCCTTACACGAACTTACACGTACTTACACATACTCACACATACTTACACGCACTTACACGCACTTACACATACTTACATGCACTTACACGCACTTACACAAACTTACACGCACTTACACGCACTTACTCGCACTTACACGCACTTACATGCACTAACATGTACTTACACGCACTTACACGTGCTTACACGCACTTACACGCACTTACATGCACTTACACGCACTTACTTGCACTTACACGTACTTACACGTACTTACATGCACTTACACGTACTTACACATACTTACACGCACTTACAGGCACTTACACACACTTACACGTACCTACACGCACTTACACGCACTTACACGCATTTATACGCACTTATACACACTTACACATACTTACACACACTTATACGCACTTACATGCACTTACACGCACTTACTTGCACTTACACGTACTTACACGTACTTACTTGTACTTACACGTACTTACATGTACTTACATGCACTTATACGCACTTACATGCACTTACACGCACTTACTTGCACTTACACGTACTTACACGTACTTACTTGTACTTACACGTACTTACATGTACTTACATGCACTTATACGCACTTACATGCACTTACACGCACTTACTTGCACTTACACGTACTTACACGTACTTACTTGTACTTACACGTACTTACATGTACTTACATGCACTTATACGCACTTACATGCACTTACACGCACTTACTTGCACTTACACGTACTTACACGTACTTACTTGTACTTACACGTACTTACATGTACTTACATGCACTTATACGCACTTACATGCACTTACACGCACTTACTTGCACTTACACGTACTTACACGTACTTACTTGTACTTACACGTACTTACATGTACTTACATGCACTTATACGCACTTACATGCACTTACACGCACTTACTTGCACTTACACGTACTTACACGTACTTACTTGTACTTACACGTACTTACATGTACTTACATGCACTTATACGCACTTACATGCACTTACACGCACTTACTTGCACTTACACGTACTTACACGTACTTACTTGTACTTACACGTACTTACATGTACTTACATGCACTTATACGCACTTACATGCACTTACACGCACTTACTTGCACTTACACGTACTTACACGTACTTACTTGTACTTACACGTACTTACATGTACTTACATGCACTTATACGCACTTACATGCACTTACACGCACTTACTTGCACTTACACGTACTTACACGTACTTACTTGTACTTACACGTACTTACATGTACTTACATGCACTTATACGCACTTACATGCACTTACACGCACTTACTTGCACTTACACGTACTTACACGTACTTACTTGTACTTACACGTACTTACATGTACTTACATGCACTTATACGCACTTACATGCACTTACACGCACTTACTTGCACTTACACGTACTTACACGTACTTACTTGTACTTACACGTACTTACATGTACTTACATGCACTTATACGCACTTACATGCACTTACACGCACTTACTTGCACTTACACGTACTTACACGTACTTACTTGTACTTACACGTACTTACATGTACTTACATGCACTTATACGCACTTACATGCACTTACACGCACTTACTTGCACTTACACGTACTTACACGTACTTACTTGTACTTACACGTACTTACATGTACTTACATGCACTTATACGCACTTACATGCACTTACACGCACTTACTTGCACTTACACGTACTTACACGTACTTACTTGTACTTACACGTACTTACATGTACTTACATGCACTTATACGCACTTACATGCACTTACACGCACTTACTTGCACTTACACGTACTTACACGTACTTACTTGTACTTACACGTACTTACATGTACTTACATGCACTTATACGCACTTACATGCACTTACACGCACTTACTTGCACTTACACGTACTTACACGTACTTACTTGTACTTACACGTACTTACATGTACTTACATGCACTTATACGCACTTACATGCACTTACACGCACTTACTTGCACTTACACGTACTTACACGTACTTACTTGTACTTACACGTACTTACATGTACTTACATGCACTTATACGCACTTACATGCACTTACACGCACTTACTTGCACTTACACGTACTTACACGTACTTACTTGTACTTACACGTACTTACATGTACTTACATGCACTTATACGCACTTACATGCACTTACACGCACTTACTTGCACTTACACGTACTTACACGTACTTACTTGTACTTACACGTACTTACATGTACTTACATGCACTTATACGCACTTACATGCACTTACACGCACTTACTTGCACTTACACGTACTTACACGTACTTACTTGTACTTACACGTACTTACATGTACTTACATGCACTTATACGCACTTACATGCACTTACACGCACTTACTTGCACTTACACGTACTTACACGTACTTACTTGTACTTACACGTACTTACATGTACTTACATGCACTTATACGCACTTACATGCACTTACACGCACTTACTTGCACTTACACGTACTTACACGTACTTACTTGTACTTACACGTACTTACATGTACTTACATGCACTTATACGCACTTACATGCACTTACACGCACTTACTTGCACTTACACGTACTTACACGTACTTACTTGTACTTACACGTACTTACATGTACTTACATGCACTTATACGCACTTACATGCACTTACACGCACTTACTTGCACTTACACGTACTTACACGTACTTACTTGTACTTACACGTACTTACATGTACTTACATGCACTTATACGCACTTACATGCACTTACACGCACTTACTTGCACTTACACGTACTTACACGTACTTACTTGTACTTACACGTACTTACATGTACTTACATGCACTTATACGCACTTACATGCACTTACACGCACTTACTTGCACTTACACGTACTTACACGTACTTACTTGTACTTACACGTACTTACATGTACTTACATGCACTTATACGCACTTACATGCACTTACACGCACTTACTTGCACTTACACGTACTTACACGTACTTACTTGTACTTACACGTACTTACATGTACTTACATGCACTTATACGCACTTACATGCACTTACACGCACTTACTTGCACTTACACGTACTTACACGTACTTACTTGTACTTACACGTACTTACATGTACTTACATGCACTTATACGCACTTACATGCACTTACACGCACTTACTTGCACTTACACGTACTTACACGTACTTACTTGTACTTACACGTACTTACATGTACTTACATGCACTTATACGCACTTACATGCACTTACACGCACTTACTTGCACTTACACGTACTTACACGTACTTACTTGTACTTACACGTACTTACATGTACTTACATGCACTTATACGCACTTACATGCACTTACACGCACTTACTTGCACTTACACGTACTTACACGTACTTACTTGTACTTACACGTACTTACATGTACTTACATGCACTTATACGCACTTACATGCACTTACACGCACTTACTTGCACTTACACGTACTTACACGTACTTACTTGTACTTACACGTACTTACATGTACTTACATGCACTTATACGCACTTACATGCACTTACACGCACTTACTTGCACTTACACGTACTTACACGTACTTACTTGTACTTACACGTACTTACATGTACTTACATGCACTTATACGCACTTACATGCACTTACACGCACTTACTTGCACTTACACGTACTTACACGTACTTACTTGTACTTACACGTACTTACATGTACTTACATGCACTTATACGCACTTACATGCACTTACACGCACTTACTTGCACTTACACGTACTTACACGTACTTACTTGTACTTACACGTACTTACATGTACTTACATGCACTTATACGCACTTACATGCACTTACACGCACTTACTTGCACTTACACGTACTTACACGTACTTACTTGTACTTACACGTACTTACATGTACTTACATGCACTTATACGCACTTACATGCACTTACACGCACTTACTTGCACTTACACGTACTTACACGTACTTACTTGTACTTACACGTACTTACATGTACTTACATGCACTTATACGCACTTACATGCACTTACACGCACTTACTTGCACTTACACGTACTTACACGTACTTACTTGTACTTACACGTACTTACATGTACTTACATGCACTTATACGCACTTACATGCACTTACACGCACTTACTTGCACTTACACGTACTTACACGTACTTACTTGTACTTACACGTACTTACATGTACTTACATGCACTTATACGCACTTACATGCACTTACACGCACTTACTTGCACTTACACGTACTTACACGTACTTACTTGTACTTACACGTACTTACATGTACTTACATGCACTTATACGCACTTACATGCACTTACACGCACTTACTTGCACTTACACGTACTTACACGTACTTACTTGTACTTACACGTACTTACACGTACTTACATGCACTTACACGCACTTACACACACTTACACGCATTTACACACACTTACACAAACTTACACTCACTTACACACACTTACACGTACGTACACACACTTACATGCACTTACACGCACTTATATATACTTACACACACTAACATGCACTTACACGCAATTACACGTACTTACACGTACTTACACGCACTTACACACACTTACATGTACTTACATGCACTTACACATACTTACACGTACTTACACAAACTAACACTCACTTTTAGCACTTATACGCACTTACACGCACTTACACAAACTTACACGTACTTACACGCACTTACACTCACTTACACAAACTTAAACCGCACTTACACACACTTGTATGCCCTTACATGCTCTTACACGCACTCACCTGTACTAATACACACTTACACACACGTACACGCACGTTCACGCACCTACACATACTTATACACACTTACACGCACTTACACGCACTTACACACACTTACATGCACTTACACGCACTTACATGCACTTTCACATACTTACATGAACTTACATTCACTTACACAAACTTACACGTACTTACATGCACTTACACGCACTTACACACACTTACACGCATTTACACGCACTTATACACACTTACACGCACTTACACGCACTTACATGTACTTATATACATTTACACGAACTGACAGTCACTTATACAAACTTACACGTACTCACACGTACTCACACGTATTTACACGTACTTACACGTACTTACACGCACTTACACCCACTTAAACACACTTACACACACTTACACATACTTACACGTACTTACACGCACTTACATGCACTTACACGTACTTACACATACTTACACGTACTTACACGCACTTACACGTACTTACACACACTTACACACACTTACATGCACTTAAACATACTTACTTGTACTTACACGTACTTACATGTACTTACATGCACTTATACGCACTTACACGCACTTACACACACTTACACGCACTTACACGCACTTCCATGCATTTACACGCACTTACACACACTCACATGAACTTACATGCACTTACACGAACTTACACGTACTTGTACGCACTTACACGCACTTACACGCAATTACACGCACATTCTTGCACTTACACACACTTACACGCACTTACACGCACATTCACGCACTTACACGCAATTACACACACTAATACGTACATACACACACTTACACACACGTACACGCACTTAAACATACTTACACGCACTCACACGCACTCACATGCACTTACACGCACTTACACGCATTTATACGCACTTATACACACTTACACATACTTACACACACTTACACATACTTACACGCACTCACACGCACTCACATGCACTTACACGCACTTACACGCATTTATACGCACTTATACACACTTACACATACTTACACACACTTATACGCACTTACACGCACTAACACGCACTTTCACGTACTTACACACACTTATACGTACTTACACGCACTTACACATACTTACATGCACTTACATGCTTTTACACGTACTTACATGCACTTACACATACTTACACACACTTACACGCTTTTACAGGCACTAATACACACTTATACACACTTACACACACTTACACACACTTACACACACTTACTCTTACTTACACGCACTTACATGCACTTACACACACTTATACACACTTATAAATACTTATACGCACTTACATGAACTTACACGTACTTAAACCACACTTACATGTACTTACATGCACTTACACGTACTTACACGTACTTACACTCCCTTAGATGTACTTACACACACTTACAGGCACCTACAAGTACCTACATACACTTACACGTACTTACATGCACTTACACGCACTTACACGTACTTACAGATGCTTACATGCACTAACACGCACTTATACGTACAGGCACGCACTTACACACACTTACACGTACTTACACGCACTTACACGTACTTACACGCACGTACACGCACTTACACACACTTACACGTACTTACACACACTTACACAAACTTACACAAAACAACATCCACGTAAGCTGCACTTACACGCACTTACACGCACTAGAACGCACTTACATGCACTTACACGTACTTACACGCACTTACACGAACATAAACCGCACTTACACACACTTTCAAGCACTTACACGCACTTACATGCACTTACACGTACTTACACGAACGTATACTTACTTACACACACTTACACACACTTACACACTTTTACACACACTTACACACACTTACATGCACTTACACGTACTTACACACACTTACTTGCACTTACATGCACTTACACCCACTTACACACACTTACACACACTTACACGCACTTACACGTGCTTACATGCACTTACACGTACTTACACGTACTTACTTGTACTTACACGTACTTACACGTACTTACACACACTTACACACACTTACACGCACTTACACGTGCTTACATGCACTTACACGTACTTACACGTACTTACTTGTACTTACACGTACTTACACGTACTTACACGTACGTACACGCAAATACATGCACTTACACACACTTACACATACTTACACGTACTTACACGCACTTACACGTACTTACACGAACGTAAACTGCACTTACACGCACTTACACGCACGTATACGTACTAACACGCACTTACACACACTTATATGCACTTATACGTACTTACACGCACTTACACACACTTACACGCACTTACACGCACTTACACATACTTACACACACTTACACGAACTTACACAAAATCATATCCACTTAAAGTACACTTAAACGCACTTACACACTCTTACACGCACTTACACATACTTACACGCACTTACACGCATTTATACGCACTTACATAATCTTAAACTGTACTAACATGCACTTACACGCGCTTATACGCACTTACAGGCACGTTTAGCACTTACACGCACTTACACGCACTTACACGAACTTACACGTACTTACACGCACTTACACTCACTTACACGATTTGAAAACGCACTTACACGCACTTACATGCACCTATATGCTCTTTCACGCACTCACATACACTAACATGCACTTACACACACTTATACACACTTACACGCACTTTCACGCACCTACAGGCACTTACACGTACTTACACGTACTTACATGCACTTACACGTACTAACATGCACTTACATGCACTTACACAAACTTACATTCACTTACACAAACTTACACATGCTTGCATACACTTACACACACTTACATGCACTTACACTTACTTACACACACTCACATGTGCTTACATGCACTTACACACACTTATACGCACTTACACGCACTTACATGAACTTACACGCACTGCCACAAACTAACATTCACTTACACAAAATTACACGTATTATACGCACTTACACATACTTACACGCACTTACAGGCACTTACACACACTTACACGTACCTACACGCACTTACACGTACTTACACGCACTTACACGCACTTACATGCACTTACACACACTTACATGCACTTACACACACTTACACACACTTACACGTGCTTACACGCACTTACACGCACTTACATGCACTTAAACGCACTTAAATGTACTTACACGTACTTACACGCACTTACACGTACTTACACGCACTTACACATACTTACACGCACTTACACACACTTACACGCACTTACATGCACTTACATGCATTTACACGTACTCACAGGAACTTACACGCACTTACACGAACTTACACGTACTTACACGCACTTATACGCACTTACATGCACTTACACGCACTTTCTTGCACTTACACGTACCTACACGCACTTACACGCACTTACACGAACTTACACGTACTTACACGCACTTATACGCACTTACATGCACTTACACGCACTTTCTTGCACTTACACGTACCTACACGCACTTACACGCACTTTCACGTACTTACGTGCACTTACATGTACTTACACGTGCTTACACACACTCACACGCACTTACACCCACTTAAGGGCACTTATACACACTTACATGTACTTACACGCACTTATACGCACTTACACGTACTTACACGTACTTACACGTACATACACACACTTACACGTACTTACACATACTTACATATACTTACACGCACTTACACACACTTACACGTGCTTACTTGCACTTATAGTACTTACACGTACTCACATGCACTTACACGCACTTATATGCACTTACACACACTTACATGCACTTATACGTACTTACATGCACTTACACACACTCACAGGAACTTACATGCACTTACACAAACTTACACGTACTTATATGCACTTACACGCACTTACACACACTTACACACACTTTCTTGCACTTATACGCACTTACACGCACTTTCACGCACTTACACGTACTTATACACACTCACAGGAACTTACACGTACTTACACTAACGTATACGTACTTATACGCACTTACACGCACTTACATGCACTTACACGCACTTACACGCACTTATACGCACTTACACACACTTACACGTGCTTACACGCACTTACACACACTTACATGCACTTAAACGCACTTACTTGCACTTACACGTACTTACACGTACTTACACGCACTTACACCCACTTACACGTACTTACACGCACTTACACGCACTTACACGTACTTACACGCACTTACACCCACTTACACGTACTTACACGCACTTACACACACTTACACGTACTTACATGCACTTACATGCACTTACACACACTCACAGGAACTTACACGCACTTACACACACTTACACGTACTTACATGCACTTACATGCACTTACACATACTTAAACATACTTACACACACTTACATGCACTTACATGCACTAACATAAACTTAAACTGCACTTACACGTACTTACACGCACTTATACGCACTGACACACACTTGCACACACTTATACGCACTTATACGCACCTACACGCACTTACACACACTTACACGTACTTACACACACTTACACACACTTACACGTACTTACATAAACTTACACAAAATTATATCCACATAAAGTGCACTTACACGCACTTACACGCACTTACACGAACTTATACATACTTACACGCACTTACACGCACCTACACTTACTTACACAAACTTAAACTGCACTTACACGCACTTACACGCACTTACACGCACTTACACGCAATTTTAGCACTTTTACGCTCTTACACGTTCTTACATGATCCTACACATGCTTACACATACTTACACGCACTTACACACATTTACACACACTTACACAAACTTACACACACTTACACACACTTACACGTACTTACACATACTTACACACATTGATACGCACTTATACGCACTTTTTCACACTTATACGCACTTACACGTACTTACACATACTCATACGCACTCACACGCACTCACACGCATTTTCACGTACTTATACGTACTTACACACACTTACACACACACGCACATCTCGTGTTATGGTTGTTTGGGGACCATTTGTGACACAAACTTACACGCACTTACACACACTTACACGTACTTATACGTATTTACACGCACTTACACGCACTTACACGCACTTACACGTACTTATATGCACTTACACACACTTACACGCACTTACACGCACTTACACGTACTTATATGCACTTACACACACTTACACGCACTTACACGTACTTACACACACTTATACGCACTTACATGCACTTATACACACTTAGACACACTTACACACACTTACATGCACTTACATGCACATACACGCACTGACACACACTTATATGCACTTACACGCTTTTACATGCACTAAACGCACTTACACGCACTTACACACACTTACACGCAGTTACACGCACTTACACACACTTACAATTACTTACACGCACTTACACACACTTCCACGCACTTCAACATCAATGTACGCACCTACATGCACTTACACGAACTTACACATACTTAAACCACAAGTACATGCAATTACATGCACTTACACGCACTTACACGCACTTACACGCACTTACACGTACTTACACGCACTTACATGCACTTACACACACTGATACGTACTTACACGCACTTACACGCACTTACACGTACATACACATACTTACGAGTACTCACACGTACTCACACGCACTCACATGCACTTTCACACACTTACACACACTTATACGCACTTATAGGCACTTACACGAACTGACATTCACTTACACAAACTTACACGCAATTACACGTATGTATCCGTACTTACACGCACTTACACGCACTTATACGCACTTACATGCACTTACACGTACTTACACGCACTTATAGACACTTATATGCACTAACATACACTTACACGCACTTGCACGTACGTACACGCACTTACACGCACTTACACGGACTTACACACACTTACACATACTTACACGTACTTACATGCACTTATACACTCTTACACGCACTTACACGAGCTTACACAAAATTACACCCACTTAAACTGCACGTATACGTACTTACATGCACTTAGACGCACTTACACGCACTTACA
>SZWC01023654.1:4317-19149 GCA_023375785.1 Penium margaritaceum
CACACACACACACACACACACACACACACACATACACACACACACATACACAAACACATGAACATATGCACATATACACACATGCACACGCACACAATGTCATATAAAAAAACGTGAAAGTATGCCAAAATTTCACTTCCGACTTTTTTCTGAAGTTTGATGAAAATGGTTACTACGTAACCCAAAAAATGATTCTACTAGCAATTGTGGATGCTAGATTGTTAACAAGTCCTGCAGGCCGGAACGGTCTCCACCATCTCTTTTACAACTACATGCAATGGAACGCACAACCTGTTATGCAGACGGAAATGTGCAAACACTCGACCATGCATGTTTGTGCTATTGCAAGTGAAGTGTTTGTGAGGGAATGGAGAGATCCCAAAAACAATGTTTAATGTGAGAGGGTGCGATGTGTTGTTATGGACATGATACACGCAAGTGACCTCTTGACTCTACTCACACACACAGAATCATTACTGTAGGTGATTAACCTGGACTGAAGCTCTCGGGTGCAAAGCTGTGACTCATCATGGAGTGCACAATGGTAGCGACACCGTCAAGCTGTCAAGTGGTGGCCACAGCACCAACACGAGATTCATGGAGACCTTCACTGTAGTGATGCTCAGGACTTCTACATTCTAGAATGGGGAACGCACTTGTGAGAAGACATGCACCACATATGCTTGTGGTCGAGGTGGTTGAGCTTTGCTTATTTGCATGTTGTTCAGCTTAGTGAGCCAGGTTGCTGATCCTTCAGGACCACACGTTTGGTCTATACCGGCGTGTGAGAAACAGCGTGGAGCTCGTTCGCTCCAGGGTCTGGTTCAATCATTGGGTGGCATCCGGGCCCCATGTCAAGAGCCTCGCACAGGTGGCCCGGTCAACTGGCATACATCACTTCACTCGCTACTTACTCACTGATTCATTTCTCGCCTCTTCTTTACCTAAGTGGGCTTGCCCCGATCCATGGCGTCGGTCCTCTCCACCTACTTGCTTGTTTCCTTACCCTAGCAACCCAAGCTACCTATTGGTATCATAGCAAGGAGGGAAGCATCTCTCGACGCCAACTATCATGAGGCCTTGTCGGTTCACATCCACATGGCGGGTGATCCTGCGCAAGCAGCTCATGCACATAGGCCGCGGTTGCGGCCATCGTTGGCCATGGTGTGGCCATTGCAGCCACAAATCACACAGCAGCCACCCACACGCATCTCCGCCGTGGTTTAGGCGATAGCAGTGGCATCTCCCGCTGCCGTGTTCACTTTGCACGGGTGTGCTGCAGCTGCAACAAATGTGCTCCGTGCAGTCACACGGCTGCCCGGGCCCGCTCCACCCGTACCCACTGCAACCGCATTGCGCTCGGTCACGAGCGCGGGTCTTAGCCGTGGTTCCAGCCAAAGTTCTTCTTGCACAGGTTGGCCACGCTGTGGCACCATGCATCAGTCACCGGCGTGCCTTTCCACCATGGTATTGGCAGTAGCAGCAGCATCTCTTGCTGTTGAGTGCACTCCCTCAGCCGTTCTGCGGTCGATCCACAGTAGCTGAGTTTCACACAGCCACACGGCTGCCCGAGCCTGTTTGATCGAGGTCCCATCAGCCCAAGCTCACTCAGTCACGCCTCACTCAGCATCTATCGGTGCCCATCTCTGCTGTGGTGTCGGCGGTTTCCACAACATCACCCACTGTTGTGTTCACGCACATGCTGCAGCCACTATAGCCACGCTCCACGCAATTGCTCGTAAGCTCCTTGGTCGTGCTATCGCCATTGCTGTAGCAGCAGCAGTAGCAGCAGCAGCAAAGAAATAGCATCAGCAGCAGCCTTCTCCACTTGCATCTTTGTTGTGCGGCTGCCTAGTAGGGCAGTCGGGCACCCAACGCACTGCCGTCCCCTCCTCACACAGAATGCCTTGACGAAGAGATAGCATACTACAAGCAGAGGGCGGAGCGTGAGGGGTGGTCGAGAGTTTGTCGCAGCACTCTGGGGTATTACCCAGGTGAGGATTCCGATCCTGCTGAGAACTACGAGAGGGAGGATGCCGGAGTGTACGTGGCCTACTGCCAATCTGCCGCCAACAATTCACCGACGGCACACGCCGGAGCCACAGGGCCACCGTGTGATCACCGAGCTCTTCAATCTATGGTAAGCCCACCCATTGCCCATAGGACTCGGCAGCAGCGTTGACGTGCCGTCCCTCGTAAAGCAGCATCAACGTCTACAGCAGCAGCACCTAGAGCGCCTGTTTCACACCGTGCAGCTTCTCCAGCTGCATCCACAGTAGAGTCGGCCTCGTCTCCTTCACCTGAAAACTCTGTCAGGTGAAGGAGACGAGGCCGACCTTGTGTGTCACCCTCTGGACACCTGACTGCACTTCAGGCTGCCCTTGTTTCCAATGCTGCTGTTGCTTCCACTTTTGCTGCCACTGCACGTGCTGCACGTGCACCTGCCAGCACTGCTACTGGCAGGGCGATGGAAACAATACTACAGGCGCACTTGATGAGGGTCCTCTGGCAGCAGCCACTGCTAATGTTTTTACTCATATTACAGCCGCAGCAGACACAGTAGCTTCATTTGCAGTAGCTGTTGCAACTACATTCTCTAGTGCTGTAACCTCCATCCACGCCTCCACTGCACAGGCTCCAGCGTTGCCCTCCTCTTCATCATCGGCGACCTGTCACGTTCAGCTCCTGGTTGCAACAGTGGCTACCATCTCCTCTCTCTCTGATGCTGTGCTGATACGAATAGCCTTCCTGATTGTCTCCACGTCTGCCACCGTCACAGTTGTCGCATCGTCAGCAGCAATCGCTCTTCCTCCCTTGTTCTCCCTGCACCACCAGGCCTGGTAAGCCTATCCTTCTCTCTTGCCCCTGCCCTTGCTATACTACGTCTGCGTTGACGTGCTTGTGGGTCTAGGTTTGTTTCCTTGCAGAAGAGCCCTACGCCACCTATCACACATATCCCATGCCCACTGGAGCAAGGGAAACTCTGCCCAAATTTTCTCGGCAGGATCATGTCACCGGCATCATGCTGGTCGACGACGATCAATACGCTGCCTTGCAAGCTGAGCTGCAATGCAAACGCAATGCCCTACAGGCTGCACTCATTGCACAGTGCAAATTAGAGGAAAAGCTAAGAGCTGAACAAGCTGATCAAAAGGCCTTTGCAGATAAAATTGCTGATTTGGTNGCACCACCAGGCCTGGTAAGCCTATCCTTCTCTCTTGCCCCTGCCCTTGCTATACTACGTCTGCGTTGACGTGCTTGTGGGTCTAGGTTTGTTTCCTTGCAGAAGAGCCCTACGCCACCTATCACACATATCCCATGCCCACTGGAGCAAGGGAAACTCTGCCCAAATTTTCTCGGCAGGATCATGTCACCGGCATCATGCTGGTCGACGACGATCAATACGCTGCCTTGCAAGCTGAGCTGCAATGCAAACGCAATGCCCTACAGGCTGCACTCATTGCACAGTGCAAATTAGAGGAAAAGCTAAGAGCTGAACAAGCTGATCAAAAGGCCTTTGCAGATAAAATTGCTGATTTGGTTCTTCATTACCTTCAGTCCACGTTGTGTGGCATGCCTTCTACCTCTGCAGTGGCTGGCATTGCTGTTGCTTTTTCACCTCACCCGCTTCCGCATCCTCCATTGTTGGCTCTACCTCCTTTGATCCTCATGCAGCCGTAGCCGTCGTCGGCGCAGTTGCAGCCAAAGCACTTGCCTCACAAGCTCAGCGCAAGCCTGACCTTGACTCCAATCCACCTCACTTCGCCTCCAATCTCACTTTCTACTCCTGGGAGGTTCGCTTTAGTGCCTGGGCACAGGGGGAGTAACTCTCCGAATACTACCAGGAGCCCCATCCGTCTACCAATCCACCCTTTGTGTCCATCGAATCTGAGTCTGTCCGTGCTGTGCGTGCCCTCATTTGTGTTGGGCCCGACAATCTCACTGATGAGATTGGGTCCTATAATGTAGACATTACATGCCGCACACCTACTCACCCGGTTGGCGCTTACGCGCTGATCAAGCGTCGTACAACCATGACTGGTCATGCAGCCTAGAGCGTTCACATTGTCCAATTCAACACGCTTTCTATGCTTGCTGATGAGATTACCGACACCTACTTGGCCCACAGTCTGCGCTTGTTACGCGACCTGGTCAAGGCTGCTTTGGACATATTTCTGCTATTCTCTCCATTGTCAACGGCCTCATCCCCAAGTTTTCTAGCATCTTTGGGGAGGTTAAAGCCTCCGAGCTTGAGCGCTTAGCCGGTCTCCTTGTTGCTCAGGATGCACCACCCGGCATCGGTGCCTTGTGGGAGTTCCCCTCCCAACGTCTCACTGACTGGTGGAGCTCGCTACACAACAAACACATCTATCGCGCAGCAGTTGCAGCAGCTGCCACCGCTTTTCCCTTCTCATCCGCCTTAGCTGCTGCCTCATCTTCTATCACCTCCACCACGACAGCTTCTTTCCTTGCTTTCCAAGGGGGTGGTTGGAATGGGGGCCGTGGTAGAGGCAAAGGCAGAAGTGGTGCCGCTGCCGGAGATGGACAGAGGGGGGATGGCAACGGATGGGGTTCTGATGGCGCCGTACCCTCTTCATCCTCCTCCAACACCGTCCCGTGATGGAACTGTGGTGCCATCAGCCACGCTGCTCCCAAGTGTCCTGAATCACCCGATGAAGCACACCTCGCATCTGCCATGCATGCACACTGGGCTCGCTCCTCAGGTATTGGTGGTGGTGCTTCTCGCTCCTCCACCTCCACTGGGTCCTCGATCGGTCCTCCGACTTCTTCTGCACCTGCTGCTGCCTATAGCATCACCATGGCTTTACCACCTCCACCATATCCCTGGGCATGGCCTCCAGGGTTGGGCGGGCCAGTCTACTACGGGCCCCCTTCAGGGTCCTACTCTCCTCCATTATGGGTATTGTCCACCCACACCTCTCAGCGCCCCTATTTTGATGTTGTCATCATCCCTAGTTCACCAGATGATGATCGGAGTTGGACTCTGCCCTCTATCATGCCATCCACTAGAGGCATCTCCGTGATTAGGAAGGTGAGCGTGTGTGATTGGTTGTGGGGACACTTGCGTGTGTTGTTGACGACAATCTCCATGGTCCGTCATCGGGTCATGTCCAGGGATGTTTCCGAGTTTATGTACCATGGATTGAGCACTGACATTCTTACAATTTACCCTGTTGCCTTGCTGCCTGTGGCCAACACCTTTCTCCTCGCTCTGCCATTGCAGTTGTTAGTCGTGATCCAGTATCAGTTCGTGTGTTGGGCGGCTTCTAGATCCTCGAGACTGGAGCCACCCACCACATGACCTCCTGTCGTTCCTCGTTTGTCTCTTTGGATCCCGTTGGCTCTGTTTGCTTTGTGCGCACTGGTTTTGGCCTGCTTCTTCCAGTCTAGGGTGTTGGGGTTGCTCACTTTGTTGGCCCTGGGGGGGAGCTCTTCTTGCTAGAAGTTCTGTACGTGCCTGCTCTTGAGCAGAGTCTTCTCTTTGTTTCAACTCTCGATGACCAGGGCATGGACTTCTCCAGCTGCGGTGTTGCATCTTTCCTGCATTGCACTACTGACTGTGTTGTGCTGCATGGCACATGCTGTGACTGCTTGTATTGCGTGCCATTGTTTGCGTCTTATCCCGCATGCACTGCTCTTGTTCACGTCGCACGTTTTCTCTCCCCAGCGCATACCCAGCTGTTGCACCACCATTTCTGCCTCACTCACACTGTTCCCGTTGATATTTTGTTGCGTGACAAGCCTGCTCATGGCCTTGATGCCAACACATTCCCTGTCCCCTGCTCTGCTGACTGTTTCAACTGTGCTGAGGGTAAAATGCACGGTTCCTTGTTTTCCATATCTGAGTCCCGCACGTCCTACCCCCTTGACATCTTGCACACTTATGTTATGGGAACTCTTGCCATGATTCTCTGGAGGGGGTTGGTCGCTATGTCCTATGCTGTACAGATGATTTCTCTCGAATTTGTTGGGTTTTTGCCCTCCGCCAAAAGAGCGATGTCTGCTCTACCCTTGAGTCCTGACTGCCTCAGGCCGAACTGGCCTGTGGTCATCGTCTGAAAGTCTTCCACTGTGACCGTGACGACGAGTCCATGGAACCCAAGGCTTGCTTCCTATCCCCTCGCGGGGTGTCTATGGAGCCGTATGCTCCCTACACATCCTAGCAGAATGGCGTCTCTGAATGCTGGAACCTCACGCTTGCTGACGGGATTCGTACTCTTCTCAATGAGTCCTCCCTTTATCCTGTCTTCTCCTTTGAGGCCATTTCCTACATGACCTGGGTCAGGAACCGTGTTCCACACGGTCCTCTCCCTCGTCATGTCACCCCCTTTGAGCACTGGTAAAGTTGTTGCACTGACCTATGTCTTGCCCGCGTCTGGGATTATGTCGTTGCCGTCTGGTTTCCTGAAGACCATCAGCATGGGAAAATCAGCCCCCACGCCCGTCTGTGCACCTTCTTTGGTGTCTCCTCCATGTCCAAGGCTTGGCGTTTTTGGGACACTAACCAGTCCCGTCTCATTGAGTCCTGTAATGCCCTTTTCTTCAAGGATTTCTTCCCTCATGACGTGTCCTGTATCCCCCCATCCTCCTCTCTCTCCTCACTTTGTCGGCTTACGGGGAGTATGTGTGTCCCAGCATCCAATCTTGGAGCACCATCCTCCTCTCCTGACATGGACCGTGCCTCCGTTGTGTCAGTACCAGTCATGGGCAGTGGATCAGTCCCGTCGGTATCAGTCTCTGCCATGGACAGTGACTCCCTTCCATCACCCTCTTTCTCGGAGTCCTCATTTTCCCATGCATCCCCGGTGCATTCTGAGTTTTCACCTTCTATTTCACACACACAATCTCCTATGCAATCCACTCCTAGCTCATCCCATGAGCCGCTGCTGCAGATGTCTCCGATGGTTCACACCACTAAGCCACCACCTCAAGTCCCCTCTCCTGGCCCTGAGCGCTACACACGTGGGGGGAGACTTTGCGCTCTTCCTCGACACTCTTCCTTTTAGACCTCTCAATCCTCTCACCAGCACTCACGCACCATTGCTGGTTCTTTTATCGTACCCACTGACGCACAGGCCCCTCAGTCCTCTCAGCATGTCACACGCTCTAGCACATCGTCCTCCACTTTTGGACCCTCTGTTTGACCCACTCGCCTTGATGCACTTGGTTTCGCTGTCAGTGTTGTTCACCCAAACTCAACAGTGGACTACGCTCTTTTAGCCCATGAGATTCAAAGCGCCCTCGAGTCCTCTATTGCTGGCTATGTCGCCGCATGGTTCGCAGCTTGAGGCCTTCCTATCCTCCCTCCCAAACCTGCCAATGTCCGGCAGGCTCATGAGGCAGCTGATACTAATCTCTAGTAGAAGGCCATATAGGAAGAGCTGATTGCACTCAAAGAGCATGGTGTATTTGAGCTTGTGAATCTCCCTACGGGCCGCAAGGCAGTCTCTGCTTGCTGGGTACTCCGGCAAAAGCTGAAGCCTGATGGCAAAGCTGACTAGTATAAGGCTTGCCTAAGGACCAAAGGCTTCTCTCAGATCCGTGGAATTGAATTTGATGAGGCCATTGCCTCGGTTGGACGGTATACCACTGCTCGAGTGCCCTTTAGCCTTGTTGCTTAGCATGACTGGGAACTCGAACAAATGGATGTCAACAACGCCTTTCTACATGGACAGCTTGATGAGGAGATCTACATGGTCCAGCCACCGCGACTCACTGATGGCACAAACGAGATCTGGGGACTACGCAAGGCCCTTTATGGGCTCAAGTAGTTTCCGCGTTGTTGGAACATGGAGATATCCTCCACACTTGAGAGAGGCGGTTACAGACGTAACATGGTGGATTCAGCACTCTTCCTCAATATGCCCTCAGAGCCTTCCGTGGCCATCCTTGTCTACGTCGATGACCTGCTTATTACCTTCTCCAGTCCTGCAGCGGTCCAGTGTGGGAAGAACCTGCTGAATTCCACATACAAGATGAGGGACTTGAGTCCCACACGTGTGTTCCTTGGCATGGACCTCGAGCGTGACCGTCAGTGCTACGCCCTGCATGTGCACCAGGCTGCATACATTCACACACTAGGGGAGAGGTTTGCCTCCCTGTTGGCCAATATCCCCACTAAATCCATGCCGATGACTTCGGCAGGACAGCGCCTGCTGAAGTCTCTTGAATCAACAGAGCCAGGGGAGACTGTCCATGTTACCAACTATCTCAGCGTAGTCGGCTCTCTCGTGTATGTCGCGACCATGACCTGGGCTGACGTGGCCTTCTCAGTCAACTTTGTGGTCCAATTCTCCCAACAGCCTCGCCAAAAACATCTTGAGGCAGTACTACGTGTTGTCCGCTACACACTATCCACCGCAAGTGTGGGACAATGCTATCGTGCTCAACCCTTTGTGGTGGTTGACTGATGCACATATAGTGATTGGACACGGATGCTCGCAGCCGTACTGGCTACATCTTTCTTGTCAGAGGGACTATTGTCTCTTGGAAAAGTGAAAAACAAGGATGTGTTGCCCGGAGATCCAGTAAGGCAGAATGCGTGGCGCTTGGTGTAGGTATGTGTAAGAATGTTTGGCTATCTCACTTGCTGCAATAGCTGTGTGTTCCCATTCGTTGCATCACTTTGTATTATGACAACCAAAGTACAAAGGCAATCACCGAGCACGATGACATGCATCACTCTCGCACCAAGTACATCAACATTGAGCATCATTTTGTACGTGAGCACATTGCTGCTAGAGAAGTTCACGTTGTATGGGTCAACACTTGCCAGCAGCATGCAGAT
This sequence comes from Penium margaritaceum, assembly GCA_023375785.1. Taxonomy (NCBI): domain Eukaryota; kingdom Viridiplantae; phylum Streptophyta; class Zygnematophyceae; order Desmidiales; family Peniaceae; genus Penium; species Penium margaritaceum. The sequence continues at coordinate 13,127 of SZWC01023654.1, forward strand.
TTCCTCACCAAGGCTCTCAGCAGTGGCTTGTTCAAGGCAATGATGCATGTTGTTGGCCTGCTGTGCTCTCGTGATGCCCTTGGTTGACACGAGTCCTGTGATTTGTTGTCTTGTGACGTGTATCTGCTATTATGTGTGTGTTGGCTGTTCGTTATGTATAGGGGAGTGTTGGTTATGGATGTGATATACGCAAGTGACCTCTTGACTCTACTCAAACACACAATCATCACTGCAGGTAATTAACCTGGATTCAAGCTCTCTGGTGCAAAGCTGTGACTCATCATGGAGTGCACAGTGGTGGCGACACCATCAAGCTGTCAAGTGGTGGCCACAGTTCCAACAACAGATTCACGGAGAGATTTATTGTAGTGATGCTCTAGAGTTCTACATTCTAGAATGGGGCACACACTTGTGAGAAGGCATGCACCACATACGCATGTGGTCAATGTGGCTGAGCATTGCTCATTTGCATGTTTTTTTGCTTAGTGAGCTAGGTTGTTGATCCTTCGAGAGCACACTTCTGGTTTATACTGACGAGTGAGAAACCACCTGGAGCTCGTTCGATCGAGGGTCCGGTTCGATCCTTGGGTGGCGTCTGGGCCCCACATCAAGAGCCTCGCGTGGATGGCCTGGTCAACTAAGTGAGCTTGCCCCGATCCATGGCGTCGGTCCTCTCCATCTGCTTGGTTTCTTGCTTACCCTAGAAACCCAAGCTATCTACACAATACACAAAACACAATGGAATAAACGATGCTTCAAAAGGTGGAGAGACGGTGAAGATACACTTGAAAAAAATAGAAGTCAAGCTATGAAACAAGAAACATTTGTGTATGTCTAGTCTCATCCACGCGCATACAACTAGGGCTGTTAAATTGAGATGGAGACGAGATGTTTTGATCTGAAACTTGTTATTTTCCACTTTGGTACGAGATGTCTTGTCTCGGGTACAAAAGACGAGAAAATCTCGGTCTCGTACCGATTTGTATTTTGGTCGTCTCGATCATCTTTGTCTCGCTCACATCCAAGATAACCTCGTATGTTGCAGCGTTGTGAGGGCCAAGCAAAACGACGAATTGAGCTGCCGAAATCCACCCACTTCGCAGTGACTTCATTCTGACTACGAGCAACATTTTTTAAAACAACTAGAGTCAGCATCATTCTTAAAGAGAAAGTCCCAGTTAAAAAAAAACCCTACACACCAAGGATAAAATGTCACTCAGCCACCTTTCTTGACAACTACAGGTCTCGACCAATGGACATAAAACATCTCTACGACCAGTCGGCTGGTTGCATGTGCCGGCGTTTGGCACACGCAACCAGCTTACGTGGAGCACAAAGAAAATCATACCAGGAGTGAATTGATCATTGCATGCAATGTAGCCCAAGCTGCACTGAATGTTGAGAAATTGTGACAGTTATGGTAGTTCGTTTCTGAAAATTTATTCACGTCAATTTAATTTTGGATTATTGTGTTGAACCTCCACCAACGTCTCTAAACAATGTGCCGCACACTGGATCTGCCCGCTTTCTGTGCTGACAGATCTAGTGCGTGGTTGGCTGTTAGAGCCTTGGCACACGTGGAAGGGGTCACTGAAAAAAATGAGAACCATATCACGGTAGGAGATTCTTGTCCCGATCTTGCATGACACATGACGTGTCTCGGTCTCACCTCGTCTCGTCTCGTCTCGCGCAAGACAGATCGAGATTGCCTCAAGTCGTGCGGTACGAGACAACGCGACGATAAAAAATTGAGCTAAGCGAGATCGAGACCGGTCTCGATCTCGATTTAACACCATTACATACAACTAGGCGTGAAATTCCAACCAACTAGTCAAAAAGTGTGCTATTGCGGCTGCAAGTTCCAAAACAACAGCACCAGGGAAGCCGAAAGGCGTACGGGCTCCTCGGTTGTCCAAATGACAAACCAAAAGAAGCGCAAGGTGCACGAACAAAAACTCCACGCAACTACTATCGGGAAATTCTCTTGGTGTGGCTCCGACATTAGTGTGATATTATCTAGTGGTTCACGTCTTCTGTTTTGGGCAAATCTGAGACTGAGCATGAGTTTTCTGGTCGCCTCACGCTACATGAGCAGGAATTTAGAGACAGTCAGTTTTGTGAAGGGAATAAAATTATTTTGCTCTAGTTTTTGTACATGATCAGAACTTTTATAGGGCTATTCATGAGATCTCCAACACACCAAACTGTGCACGATTCGGCCAAGCGTAGCCCAGGTTTCTCTTGCCAAAGTGCAGGTCTCACCCACCACAGAAATGCCTAACGCCTCCATGGTGCGCACATGCCGTGGTGCCTTCTTTCACGTGCGAAGCGCCTTTCCCAAGGCACAGATCCCATTGCACATGATGTAGGGGTCCCCTGCACTGTTTTGACGCACCTCCCCCACTTTTGGGTCGAGTTTGGTGATGGGATGTAACAAGGGTTGAAACCTGTCCGGTGACCTGCAGTCAGAATTTCGACGAAGTCCCCAAGTAACAAAAATTACTACTGAGTTTTGGACACCGAGCCTGGATTTGGGCTAAGTCCCTCAGTAATAACCTGCACTACAGGATCTAGTGGATTATCCACCGGAAACCTCGGCAGTCATTCCAGAGCAAAATCTCCAGATGGACATTGGTTACTCGGTCCGGTCGACTATTCACCGAAAGTCGAGTCGCGGCCGGCTCCCAGAGCCGCGGCGCACATCCCAACTCTGAACACTCATATGTCCCTCGATACTTGTCCGATTCCAGTAGAACAACTTCCACCAGATTTAGCGACTTGTCAAATTTTAGGGGCAATCATCCATTTTAGGATCCGAACAATCCTCGAGCTGCCAGATCCAACTGCAAGACTTTTCTTCTCTCTGGCGGCTCGTCGGTGCCTCCCGGAGCCGCACTTGGGCATATGAAGGGGAAAATTTTCAACATTCTCCCCCTTGCACCTGCCATGCCCGCTGCTCCAGAGTGATCAGAGTGCAGTTGCTGCAGTTGGTGTTTGAGGAAGAAGTCATGGATCTTCTTATTCCACTGCCGTGGCGCCTGCTTGAGGCCGTAGAGGGCTTTGCACAGCCGACGCACCAGATTTTCCTCCCCCGGCTGCGTAAAGCCCTCTGGCTGCTGCATGAATACCACCTCCTCAAGATCACCGTTGAGAAAAGTAGACTTGACATCCATCTGATGGAGATGCCAGCCCTGACTTGCGGCGAGAGCCATGATAACTCGAATGGAAGAGTATTTTGCCACAGGAGCAAAAGTATCGCTGTAGTTGACACCACGGACCTGACTGAAACCGCGCGCCACGAGGCGAGCTTTGTACCGGCAGGGCTTGCCATCAGCATCCAGTTTCTGTTTGAAGACCCATTTGCAGGAAACGACTGGCGCCCCTGGTGAAGGTTGAACAAGATCCCATGTGTGTTGCTTGAGGAGCTGTTCATATTCCTCAACAGCTGCGCTGCGCCACTCAGCGGCCTCTGGATGAGTGAGAGCATCACTGTAGCTGACTGGGTCCACAGCTGGAGTGACAAGGGCAGCTTCATAGGGAGCAACATCTGCGCTGATGAAGGCGGTCTCCAGAAATTCGGCAAGGCTGGCGTGTTGAGCAAGACGCGCAGAGCGCCGTGGAGGCTGACCAGGTTGCCAATCCCGCGGGTAGAGTTGACGAGGCCGGAGAACCTGCTGCTGCTGATCCTGAGGTTTGCTGAAGAACAGGCGGGTCAGCCGCCAGATGAGGGACAATGGGTGGGAGAACGCCATCGTGTTCGTCAGGTTCAAGATCCACCTGTACTTTCTGGAAGTCAGATGGGGAATCAGTCAGAGGTATTGTGTTCCACACAGGTGCAGGAAGTGCAGCATAAGGAGTAGAGCCGGATCGGAGATGCTCATAAAATTTGACGCTGCGGCTGCGAAAAACGTTCTTGGTAATGGGGTCGTAGATGCGGTATGCTTGTCCTGCAGCTTCGTAGCCAACCAGAACTCCTTTGCGGTAGTGGGAAGAAAGCTTGTCCCGACGAGAGGGATGAATCCAAGCATAGCTTGGGCAACCGAAGACCCTGAGGTAGCTGACATCTGGTCGGTGCCCAGAGTAGGCTTTGTAGGGTGAGATTGAGTGTGGAAGTTGTCGGCAGGAAACAAGGTTTGAGATATGTGCAGCTGTGTTCACTGCTTCAGCCCAGAAGGATGGTGGGAGTTGGGCATCATGAAGCATCGACCTGGCCTTTTCCAGGAGTGTCCGATTCATCCTTTCGGCTTTCCCATTCTGCTGCGGAGTGAGAGGCACGATAGATTCCTGGCGAATGCCCTTGGCTTTACAGAAAGAGCCGAGAGCTTGGTTGAAGAATTCAGTGCAATTGTCGGATCGAAAGCATTTGATACTGAGGCCAGTTTCGCTTTCAACCATCTTCGTCCAAGAGATGATAATGTCAGCAGCCTCAGATTTGTGACGAAGGAAACGTACCCAGGTGTAGTGAGTGTGATCATCAATGAGGACAAGAAAATACCATTTCCCAGAGAGTGATTTTGTGGGAATCTGACAGAGATCCATGTGGATGATATCAAGTTTCTCTGTTGTCCTGGCTGGAGGATGACTTGGGAAAGGGTCGTGAGATTGTCGACCTGCAAGACAACCTTCGCATACTGCATTGGTGGCTGGTGCAGTGATGGAGTTGGGTAACGAGTAGACCAGGCGCTTTTGTGCCATGCGAGCGAGGGTGCCATAGCCAGTGTGTCCCAATCTGCGGTGCCATAGTTCACTCAATGTCTGTGTCTGAGTTGGAATATCAATCTGTGGTTCATCGGCTGATGCTGCAGCAAACACCAGTTCTGGTTCTGATGGATCAGTTGCACCATCAACTGTATGAAGAATGGTGAGGTTCCCTTTTCTCTTGGCAACGGCAGCAAGTTTGCCAGATGGTGTAAGAACCTTGCAGCTTTTGTCCAGGTCGAAGACCACCTTGAAGCCTTTGTCGTTCAGTTTGGTCACGGAGAGCAGATTGGCTGAAAGGTCTGGAACATAAAGGACGTCCTCAAGAAGGCGGAGACAATTTTGCCTTTCACCATGATGGTAATGCGGACGGACCCAGTCCCTGTTGCTGGGATTATTCTCCCATCTCCCATGCGAACAGCCTTCGGAGGTTGTAGGGGTTTGAACTTTGTGAACCAGTTCTTGTTGCTGGTCATATGTATGGTACAGCCCGAGTCGATGATCCAAGCTAGAACTCCGGCGGCCAAGAGGAAGGCGCTTTCAATTGAGCAGAAAACCAGTTCTTCCATGGCCACCTTTTCCGAAGTGTTGAACACTGGGTCAGATGTTTTGTCAGGCTGATCCAGACATTCAAGATGAAGATCATCTTAACCCTGCAACTATGCCTGAAGATTGTGGTGAAAATAAAGGTGATGCGGATGAGGCACTCCTTGCATCTTGAGCCAACATTGCCTGCTGAGCTCCATGCTTGAATCTGGCACGCTTGGGAAAGAATCTGTTTATTTGGCCAAGTTCACCACAGTTCCAGCACTGTGTGTTGGCAAATGTTTTTTGTTCCAGGAGATCCAAAAGGTCCTTGTCCCTGTTGTTGCTGACAAGGTGGAGAAGTCACATGGTGATGATTGTCGAAAGCAGTGTACATTGAGGCAAGGCGGCCTTGTCCATAGCCAGGATGTCCAAAGTGTTGGGGATTTGTAGGATAGAACTTCTTGGGCCCTCCTCGTTGGAACCTTGTATAGAGAGCTGAGTCAGTTGATCCAGTTTCTCTGTTGAATTTTTCTTCGGCTCTGAAGATAGAGTCACAGACGCGTTCAAGGGTTAGTGCAAAAGATGGTGCTGGAACATTGGCAGCTGCTTGAGGAATCACTGTCCTCCTCCTTGTTGACCTCCTCCACCATTTGGATTTTCAAGAAGTTGAAGTCGAAGTCTAAGTCTCTCCCTCTCTCTCCCTCTCTCTCTCTCTCTCTCTCTCTCTCTCTCTCTCTCTCTCTCTCTCTCTCTCTCTCTCTCCCTCTCTCTCTCTCTCTCTCTCTCTCTCTCTCTCT
>SZWC01023656.1:5303-16670 GCA_023375785.1 Penium margaritaceum
AGAGAGAGAGAGAGAGAGAGAGAGAGAGAGGGAGAGAGAGAGAGAGAGAGAGAGAGAGAGAAAGAGAGAGAGAGAGAGAGAGAGAGAGAGAGAGAGGGAGAGAGAGAGAGAGAGAGAGAGAGAGAGAAAGAGAGAGAGAGAGAGAGAGAGAGAGAGAGAGAGAGAGAGAGAGAGAGAGAGAGAGAGAGAGAGGGAGTGAGAGAGGGAGTGATACACACCAAGAGGTTGGGAGAGTGGTGAGACGAGAGAATGAAAGAGGAAAGAGGGATATCCAGGCATGATGTTGGAAAATGATTGATGGCCACACATTAGAATGGAATTACATTCTCCAAATAAATGTTCTATGAATCGTAGTTGAAACTGCTAGTATTGTGCCCTTCTCCAACTAAGTTGTGGAATTCATGCATGGAAGAAACTCTCTCACTACATTCCATCCATACAAACCTCAAACTTTCATCCAAAGGAGATAATATAGGCAAAAGGTAACCTTCAAATATAATAAGCCTCTGAAAAAGACCACAAGAAATTGGTGTGCGTATGTTTCTTGGCAAGTCTTGATGTACATGTGTGTTTGGATGTTTTTGGGTCAATTTTGTAAAATAATGAATACGGGGGATGCAATGTTTATTCAAAACACCACATGAACGTGTCCATTTTTTGCGTTCACATCTGTTCCTCATGAAGATTGGTGCTGATTTATCATCATTTTCAGATTCATACGAAAACATACACTATGTAGACATTTTGTGTAATGTTCAACTTGGAGAATTGAGTGTGCATTGAGAACTAATAGTTAAGTTTATACACAAGCAGTTGCATTATTATGGGTCAAAATTAATTTTAAACATCTTATGTATGAAAGTTAAATCTTGAAAGAATGGTCTCACTTCACCTTAAGAAAAATGGTATTTAAGAAATCTACAATTTTTTAATTAAGGTAACGGTAGTACACCAAGGGGAAGAGTAATGCAACCCACAAACAAGGAGGCCTACTCTCTTCACCAAATGCGTCCAAAGCTAGACTTGAATATATGGCATGTCTCATTTACTTCGCATAGTTCCACGTTGCTTTAGTTTGCCAAAACTTTATCTTCCAAAAAAATTTATTGCAAACAAATCAATGATCTTTTCCATGTTTACAAACACGTCATAAAAACATATCACATAATTCTAGATTTTAACACCCCCTTGTCGCACCAAACATGAACACGTGTTTCTTTCATATCATTGATGAGAAAACATCTCTAAAGTATTTCAATAACCATGACTAACTCTAATTTCTCATGCATGGAGTAAGAGCGCGTACATTGAAAATCATCTTTCTAAAGCACTCAATGCATGGATGTTTTAGTAAGTAAATTACACGCTCCCACATTGTATAAGGTACCAAGAAACGCTCCTTCAAATTTGTTTCCATTACCTCATAGGTTTGAAGGACCTTACTTATCAATGGCCATGTCCAAAGAATAGTAATCATAAGCAGCACAATTCCATAGCAGTTTCATGAAAACATAAAACATGAAAACATGCAAGAATAATGAGCAATTTCACTGATCTCACCTTTTTTCTGTCTAAAATTCCACTTTTTCTATACATTTCTCAAAATGACTGTCTTGTAACGTATTCAAGCACACCAATGATTAATTTACGAGTGATTTGTCCCTCAAGACCTTCGTGCAACAATCAATAGCTTCTTTGTGTTCGAATTTCATTCTCTCTTCATCATATTCTCCTTAAATGACCCATTTCATTTTTCAAAAAAGGTTCGAAACGTGAGGTTCTTTTTTAGAGTCCCCATGCCATCTATCAACAAAATTTATGAACAGTTGCTCTGTTATCCTTTTCTTTGAAATTGTTTATGCATATGCAACAAAGATGCACACTTTCACATCTACTTCCATACACTTTGTTTCAAACCTGGTTTGAGAGGACCTGTATAGCAAGTGAGTGAGTGAAAAATGTGGATCTTACATATTCAGTAACATATCTATACAGAATAAATGCATGCGTGAATACTGAAACCATAAAGGAGGTGGCTGTTTAAAGGTAGTGAAGAATCTTCTCCATCCAGAATAGTGTAGGGACAAAAATATTTGCAATTTTGAGTTGTTTTGGTAAATCAAGATGTGAATGAGATTAAAAGGATTTCTTTATGAATACCCATGATTGAAATACGAGATGTTGTTAAAACACTATGCATATTTGGAAGTCAAGGGTGAGGTTCTATGATGGGTATTTGTGGATTCTGAGGTGTGGTGTAAAACTGTGCATGATTGACGGTGAATTTTGTGGTATAGCACTGAGTATGACCAAAGGTAGAGGGTGTAGTATGATAGTCGTTATGATAAAAAGTGGATGGTGTGATTAAACTATCCTTCAAATATAAATTGCAGTATGTGTGCCATAACAGCTCATTTGAGAAACATTGCGGGACATGATACATATTTGTATGTGATTGAAAATAGAGGGCATGGTGGGAACGTGTGTTTGACTAAATGTGTGGCTTGTGGTGTAAGAATACACGTGACTAAAGGAAGAGCGCGTGATGGATTCATGGGCATCGATAAAGCGACGGGCTTTTGCATGAAAAGGCATGACTCAAGGGCAAGATCTGCAATAGTGGGCGTTACTGAATGTGAATGGCTTGGTGCATAATTTAATGTGATTGAAAATTGAGGAATTGGTGCAATAATGTGTGTGCAAAAATGTGTGGAAGTGATGTGACAATGGCGGTGACTGAATGTGCAATGTGTGGCGCAGAAATGGGTGTTAACAAAAGTAGAGGGCTATACGCAAGAAAAGAAGGGAATCAACATGGAATTCGTTTGGAAACTAAGGGTATCACTCAAAGTGGAGGACATAATGGAACACGTTCTGTGACGGAATGTATGTGTGGTGTTATAGTGTTTGCGACCAAATGAAGAGGACATGATGACAAGATATTCATGGTTGCAAGTAGACAACATGGTGGAACTTCTGATTGGATTAAGAATGGAGGGAATGGTGACCTTGTGGATAGAAATAAAAGTTAAATGAGTGGTAGAAAATTTCATGGGACTAAGAGTAGAGGATGTGATTGACTTGTACTTGAAATGAAGAATTGAGTGGACTGAATTTCTTACCCGAATGAAGGTCGAGGTTGTAGAAAACATTTGGATCTGTCTAAAAGAGGATATTCACGGGGAATGTGACTTAAGGCTATGTTGGAATTATGAATTGGATTGAGAGTGGAGGACATGGATGTCTTCTGGACAAGATTGATGATGGAGGGCAAGGCAGATTTGGGGATGGCACTCAAACTAGAGGGCACATTAGAATTCAGATGTGAAAACATAAAGGCTTTATCCATTCATTAATGATACTTAAAGTCAAGGCTATGTTGGATTTGTGAATGGGACAAAATTCGGAGTCTGAAGGTCTTGTGAATGGGAAATATGTGGGGTTTTTGCATGGTGATGAAAATGAAGGTTGCAAAAGATTTGTGAATGGGTGAATATAGTGAAAGGTCGTATGGATTTGTGAATGAGAATTATAATGAGAGGTATTTTAGACATGTGGATGGAACTACAAGTGGAGAGCATGGCGGATTCATGGGTGGGTGGACAAGCGGAGGGAGTTCTGTATATTGATGGAAGTGCATTTAGAGGGTATTATGGACTTGTGCATGTGAATCAAAATTTAAAGCATGCAAGGCATAAGGAAGGATGGGAATAAAATGGGAACGCCTGTTGGCCCTGTGGATGGGACTTAAACTTGAGGGCATGTTGGACTTTGTGTGTTTATATAATAGTGGATGGTGTGTAGGATTTGTCAATTTCTTTAAACTTCAAGATAGAAGAGGGAAAATGGATGAATATGAGATTGGGAGGCCTAGATGTTACATGGGTGGGAGTGAAGATTTTACAAGAATGCTGGATGGAACTCAAACTGAATGGCATGGTGGACTTGTGGATGGGAAGTGAGCTCAAGAGAAGGTTCCATTTGTGGATGAAACTTAAACATATGGGCATGAAAGATTTCACAATTGGAATTAATGTTGTAGGAATTTTGGAATTTTGAAGGGAAAAAGAATCTTAAAGTGTGACACAACAATTGTGGAGACTCGTACAGGAGGGCATGGCGATTTCATCACTAAGAAATAGATAAACTTATTAAAAAAAGAAAGATGAAGGCGCATGGAGTGCCTACCCATGTGTTGCAATGGAAGACACATGGAACCAAAGGTTGATAAGTTCTTACAAAAGGAACATTGTATAAACGATCACGTGTTGTTGAGGATTGTACATGAAGCATAAGATAATGTGCTGCACATACTTCCAAATGTTTTCTCGCCCATACTAAAATCCTTGGATTTTTGTTGACATAAGCATCCCACTAGTAACTGCTAGTCCATGGCTATATCCGTGCTTTACTATGAACCATCAATGGTTGACTAGGATGGTTTATGTTTTTTGTTCTCAAGCAACCATTTCTTTCCATCTAACAGCATAGTTATAGATTCTTTACGAGGAGCTTACAAGATAAAGTAAGCTACCAATGATATGATGCATACCAGGTGACACTATTTCTTTATCTTCTCTTTCCACTTCCTCTACCATGTAGTACTATATAATGTAAAATTCTTATTTAGATACATGATTTTCATTGTCAATAGTATGTTTCAAAAACTATGGCATAAGAAGCTGCCATAAAAATGCTTTAACATATCATTTTGTGTATATTATGCTGCATGTTTTGTCTCTCACACATGTTTGAATGAGATATCATTACATATCTCAAGTGAGGCATTTTTGTGGAAGATACCAGAAGCAATGAAATCAATTTCACCAAAACAAACCCATGAGAAAAAGAGGAGAGAAAACTTTTGTTGTAGTTCATATTGTTTGTCTATTTCTTATCCACCTCTACTGTTGTTCTTCAATTCTCACTATAAGTTCTATTGTTAGCGATATTGCTATTTCAAATCTCCACCACCTCCACGTATCATGTTCACACTTCACTCTGTTTATCATTTCCATTTACAGTTCTTTCCAACCGAACTTATTGTATTGATCATAACTACAACTTATTTTTCTTATCATTACAAAAGATCACATTCTTGTTGCCATTTTATATCTTCACAATAATATTTTAATGTTTCTGGTAGAGATGCTAATTTTTGTGATTGGTTACTATAACATCAATTGTTTTTCTCAGCTATGCTCATGTACTTGATGGTCAGCATTTACATTGTTTTTTATTGTTGTTGATGGAACCTGTTTTGATCACCATTATCATCACTGATACTTTCACTTATAGTATCCACTCTCGTCACTTAATGTCATTAGATGTTATCACCAATATGTGAGCTTTACTCATAACTTGTTGCCACGACTACTAGTTGTTTTGAGGGTTACTAATTATGCTTGTAGATTTTGATGCTAGTGGGGATGGTTGCCAAAACTACTACGTGTTGCCCTTTTTTGTTTGTTGCCATTGCTTATACCTGTTTCTAATTTTTATCCTATTTTTCCTTGTTTTCATAATTAATTTTTCACGTAACACTAATGTTGCTGAAAAGTGATGATTTTTTTGGTGCATTTTTTTTGGTGCCACCACTTTTGTTGATTGCGAGCACTCCCATTATAATTATTGCTACTAGAATTGTTTTTATTGTTTCCTCTTTTTAATACATGTTGTTGCTATAACTAGTGAAAAACACCATCACCACTGTTAAGGATGATATTGGTGGTCTCCACTAATACACATTGACATCCCTTATCAGCCTTTTGATCATAACGGCAAAACTTTGACACTAATCAAAGTGAGTGGAAATGTAGCCATTGTGAATTCTACTTCTTGTTTTTTGTACTTTCACTCATTATCTTTGTCAATTAGGTTGCCTAGTGCTTCTTGATTCTTCTCTTGTTGCTATTTTCGTTGTTTTTCAGGATGTTTTTTAAGAATTATTTCTTTCTTTTCTTCTTTATCTTAAGGATCTCGTGTGGAGTCGTACATACTCCTTTGCATGAAAATTGCATCAACAATGCAAATTCTTTAGCTTAAGGTTTCATTTTCTTCTCATTGAAAAGAAGTGAAATCATTTGCGCCTCATAGATCACATTGTTTAACTAACACATTTCAATGAACATAGGTTTCAACTTGCACATGTAAGGGTGTCCATAAGTTCCTTTTTCCTTTCATCACAGAAAGCATAGTACGTTAATTTTTTGTGGTGCTTTCATACAATCGTAATGGAGTGCATCAAAGAATCTGTTTTGTAGTGTAGACGAATTGAGGTCAAAATTCCAACGAGTAAACTAGTAAAAGTCAAATGTAAAGATAATGAGGATCCATCTAGAGGTTCCAACAAAACTTCCTTAGAACATGTGGATGGCCAAAAGTAAGCAATGTTTTTGAACTTGCATGACTTGGATAACATTTGGGCTTTATTTTAATTTTCAAAACTTGAATGGTAGTGAAAAACGACGTAATTGTTAAACATTCAACCTGATTTTTTTTGTGAATGTTTCAACCAACTTCTTCAAAGCATTAGGAAATTGCCTCTTTTTTCCTTGTGAGTGCCACAAGGGAGAGAGTGTTTTTATAGTTCTTTTCCACTTGTTGAATTTCTTGTTGACCCAGTGGTATTAAGTTGACATTTGTCAATTTCACCATACATAACTCTATTTGAAAAAACCATCAATAATGATAGTACCATTTGCGTCCGTATCATATGATTTCAAAGAGACATGGTTTCATGTTCGATAAGTATAAAGAGAAAAAATCATTAGTTGCAAAATGGAAGTCAACATGTGGGGCAACCATTGTAGTGGTCGTTCGCCTTCAACCACTAAGGGTTGGGCTCAAGTTTATATTTTTCTTTTTGAAAAGATCTGTTTGGTCACATTCATGGAAGGTGGAGCAACAAATGCGTATGCAAGCACTTGTAAAAACTTGCAACTGAGCCTAAAAACTATTGGAAAATCAAAGGAAAAATCGAAAGAACTTCACCAATCCACCACAATGTGACTCCCGTCAAATCCCTCATGGATGTATTCCTAATGTCTAGGAAATGTATGAAGTGTAGAAAATTAAAAAAACCATAATGCGCATTGTTAAAATGTTCACTTAATATGAATCAAAGAAGGGCTTCACTAAATCTTCTTTATCATGTATGGTTGAGGATACTTTTCGAAGCGACAAAAAACACCTTAAAATCAAGTTAGTGTTATTCTAGAAGTTCACATGGATTGAAGAGATATGGTGACCCACTTTACTTTGCTTGATCCAGGAGGTGCGTAATTGGCGATGGCTAGTTGAAGCCACGTTTATGTCAAGAAAATTAAAAAGTATCCTATCAATATTGAAAGGGGTAATCCCATTAACATCTTAGACATGGAAACACGCTCTTATTGGTCTTAATGTGTCCACTTTAGATGAAAAAAAATTAAAATCATGTTTTGTTTCAGAAAATGGTTTAAACCATAGAATGAATAACATATCAAAGCATTGGTTCACCCCCTTATCGATGAAAAAACGTACAAAACACCTACAACATGAACCAAATACCATTTTGAGTTTTTGTAAAAACTGATAGAATTAAACTCATGCAAATAATGCTTTTGTACGTGGCCAATAGCTTTTCCAAATCACCACACTACTTACCAGCGTAATTATTTCATTTGACACCCTGGTCTTGACTCGTAGTATGTCTGTATTACACCTGAAGTATATCTCAAAATCATGAAATAAGATCACTTGGAAAATCACTACTCCTAACATTCAAGGTTTTTGCTCTATGTAAAGTTTTGACCACCTTCTAGGCCTTAGTATAATTGGGCTTGGGATGTTTTGTTTCAAGCAAAGAGGATTGAAATCACCACTAAAATCTAGCACATTTAAGTCATTGTTAGGAGTAGAGGAAATCACCACATATCTAGGTAAAAAACGATGAGTGAGTGGTAGATGTCGTATCTTTACAAGTTGGCCATGGAATTACAGAAAAGCACCCTCTTTAGTATCAACAATTTGAGGATGTTTTGACAAGAATCTCAGCTTTATGTTACTAGTGAGAGATCTAGCGCCAAGTCGCGGGTTGTAGATATATTGACCTCGACTTTTTCATCCTGGGTTCTTCATTCCATTACATTAGCCTTTCACATAGATTATTCACACCGTATTTTGTGGCTTACGTATTCACAGTTATGGAGCCCTTGTGAATAGAAAGCCTTCTCTAAATTGGCTTCCTTTTTTGTATTATTTGATAGCAAGCGCGGGAGTTTCTACGCCCTAGGTCAAGTCATTTTGATAGGGCACTGGCTTGAATCAATCGGGGAAGTTTGTAAACTCCTCATTTTTTGACTCGGTGGCAGTTTATTTTGTGAAAACAATGGTCTCAATCCAGCCAAAAATAGTTGAAAGCAGAAACATAGAAAATCCATCGTCAAATAAACTAATGAATTTTTTTTTGGATTGATATGTTGTGAAATGCATTCTGGAATTAATTCCTTTTCAAGGAAAACCTCAAATGAGAAACAATTACAATCATAAAACAAAAGTTATAATCATAATGATAACTATTGATTAATTAATGATATATTTTTAATTAAATAATTTTAATTAATGAATAAGAGCTGTACATATTTTTAAATATCTATACATTCAAATTAAAATTTTAATCTTTCACAGCAGGACATGTGAGTTTTCTTTATAGAATGTAATTTAATCATTAAGAAAGTAGTTTTCCTCTTTTTTTCTTCCATAGTTATCCTTGGTTGAATTTCAATGAATGATTTCAATCCATCTTCCACTTTAATAGTGGCCAATCATTCAGAAAGAAGGCTGTGTATTAGAAGAAGAATGAACAATTTCCATTTTTGTTGAAATGTTTTTCTACATCATTTGGTGAGACTTGCATTGATTCATTCCTTTTCATATGAAATGGAGGTACTATCCTTAACCATTTTCAATGTGTTTTATATGAGATGATATTTTCACAAAAAAATTATATATGAAGACTAAACGATTTTCTGATTTTACTTGTGTTTCTTCATGTATAGTTGAATTTTGCTGCTTCAGATAATTTCAAATGGAAAACAATATTTTTTTAATTTATTCTTATGTTTTTTGTTTAAGCAACTAGCATTTGCGTGACTGTTGATCTACATAGCTGTAGGATGCATGTAGGATTTCTTGTAATTTATCATGAAAGTCTTAAAGATTGAAAACATTGACAAGTGAATCAATGTAAGATTGTGTAAAAGTACATCTAACGTAAGGAAAGATTTTGCAACACAAAATTTTCATGAAAAATAACGGATTCCCTGATTTTTTAGATGAAGTGGATGTTGTTTGTCTGACAGTAGTTTGCCACTGGTCTGCCACTGGTTAAGTGCACTGGCTCAACGTATTGATAATTGTTTCATGAATTCACATTTTTTGTCTTTGGATTATCATGACGCGAGCTGCGGAGAGAACATTGAGTGCGGGCTCTACAATTTTATATTTACTTCGAAAGATCGGTCCCACATTAAAAAGACTGCGTCAAGACCTCTCAATCGACTGCAATTATCGCGCTACGTGTCGCGACTCGCTGCCATTCTTTCGCGACGTTTTGTGGCAGACGCAGGAAATGTTCCGCTGCTACCGAAGCGCGAGGAGCCGCCGCGGATCGTCACAGGAAGGGCAGGAACGCGGGTTGGTGCAGCTCTTGCGCTCCTCTTGCCATCGGAGCGGCGATTGGTGGAGAGCTGTTTGGCATAGCAACTTGGGGGAGGGTGGAGGAGAGGGAGGGGGGGTGGAGGGGACTCCGAGGGCTGCCGCCGCGGCAGATACTGCCGCCGATTGGAGCTTGCTAGAGGCAAGCTGCCATCGGCGGTAGCGCACCCAGTTTCTACGTGGATTGCCGGCGGGCAAGGAAACAGCAAGGCGAGCAACACGCGCGGAGGCACGGCACGGCCAAAAGAACACCCGGATTTATTGACGGCCGGGCAGCGCCAAAACCTTGACTCACGGGGGTTCCCGTAATTGCAGGGCCTCACTGCTCGTGGAAGGCGGGGAATCGGCGGGTTTGGGGGACGGGGCGGACGGGNGGGCAAGGAAACAGCAAGGCGAGCAACACGCGCGGAGGCACGGCACGGCCAAAAGAACACCCGGATTTATTGACGGCCGGGCAGCGCCAAAACCTTGACTCACGGGGGTTCCCGTAATTGCAGGGCCTCACTGCTCGTGGAAGGCGGGGAATCGGCGGGTTTGGGGGACGGGGCGGACGGGGAGGGGTTCAAATGCATGGGCTTCAACTTGGGGTGGCGTCGATCCATTTAACGGTATTCATTGGAGTTGGAGACTCTCCGACGTCGGTCGTCTGCAACATTTTTTGCCGCCCATTTGAGACATTCGTTTGGTCTGCAGCGAACACTTTCCTCGCTGAGCTAACCTCATCAGTCGTTTTTTGTTGGTAATTGTTCATAGGGCTGCTACCGTAGCAACGGTAGCTGCAGTCGCGAGGCCGCTCAGCCCTGTGTCGCAAACGATTTTTGGCCGTGTCGCGTGCGAGACGGCGCGCGAGGAGGAAGCTCCCCCACGCCATGGTTCGCCTTGTACTTTCCTCCCCTTCCAGTCGCCACACCTCCTGCAACAGCAATAGCGGGGGCGGCGGTGCTTCCTCCACTGGTCAGCCCAGTCGATTGCTGCAAAAACCCTTTGCTTCCTCGGGCTTTACTGCAGCAACCATGGTAGGGATGATGATGGCCTGCGTGCTGACTCTGTCTCACGCCGCCTCTCCTGTCGCAGCTGCTGCCTGCAGCAGCGGCGGCGGCAGCGCTGTCAACGACGCAGCTGGTGACGCGGAAGTTCACCACACACTGCGCACGGTGCGCGAAATCGTCGGCGGCAGCAGCAGCAGCAGCAGCAGCAGCATTAGCAGCCACAGCCGCCGCACCCTGAGCCTGAGCTATGTGCTGACTAAGGAGCAGGCGCTCAGCACGGCCAGCAGAATCTTGAGCCTGTGCACGGAGGCGAAGACGAGGGCGGAAGGGGCGGTGGCATCGACGGAAGCAGTCGTGCTCAGCTGGGAGGAAAAACTGAAGGCCGCTGTGGCGGTGTACGCCAGACTGCAGGTGCGGGATAAAGCACCTGCAAAAGAGTGGTTATGAGGGATGTCGTTGTCATTCTCTTGTTTGTTCCCTTGAACCTGTGGTCCGTATGGTGTGAATGGAAGTGCAGCATGAGTTTGTGGCATGACGCCACGTGCATAATGCACTTGGCATCATGCCTCAAAGACAAAGGCACAGACACCGGCACAGGCAAAGGCACAGACACAGGCACAGGCACAGACACTGGCACAGGCACAGGCAAAGGCACAGACACAGGTACAGGCACAGGCAC